>JAXIVJ010003113.1:2500-25000 GCA_036785665.1 Chirona hameri
GCCTCTCAACCTGCCCAGGGGCCCCTCTGTGCTGGGCTAGGGGTCCATTCGACGTGTGCAGGGGCCCATTCGACGTGCTCAGGGGCCCTCTGACCCGCTCAGGGCCCTTTCGGTCTTGCAAGGGGCCCCTCTGACGTGCACAGGGCTCTTTTGAACGTCAAGGGGCCCTCTGGTCTTTCAGAGAGGGCCCTGGTGGCCCTAAAGGGCCTCTGAAGTCCGCTAAACTCTCTAAAGACCACGTTTCGTGTAGTAAAGAGCTATGATACCGCGCTTCGCGCGGTACTCGTCGGCCCTTTTCGACGCGCTGCGCGCGCCGAAAAGGGCCCTCCTGGCCTCTAGGGGGGGGGGGGGTCAAATATCAAATATCCAGGACCAGGCGCCCTCCCTTTGGCTACGTGCCTGTCACGGACCTTTATCAAATCGTTTGAAATAAAATTAATCTGAACAAAATTCACATCGCCAGACACACACGTGTCTGACGATGTGAATGTAGTTATGATTATTTTAATCTTGTATTTGTTTTAGCACTGTTTTGAGAACAATTGAAGACATTGCAATTACAATAATAAATAACCTTATTCTCATAATGCCGAAAAATATTTTAAAAAGACAAAGTCAAATTAGGGAGCTTTCGGCTTGCGCCTTCATCAGCCATAAATGTATTATTTTCCATTTTTGTCACCAGTTAGCAAAAAACATAAATATTCAAATATCCAGTAACCTGCATTCGGCACACATGCACTTCCAAGATGGTAGAAATTCAAGTAGGCTGCGCACAGCAACATGCCAATCAATTGGTCGAGTCGGGGTATTTAAAACAAATACAACAAATACAACCGCGCATAACAAATACCTATCTACCTCATATATACCTGTATACTATACTTCTATGCATATATTCACATACCACATACCACATACCTATCTACCTCATATATACCGCCATACCCACATACCTATCTACCTCATATATACATGTATACTATACTTCTATACATATATACACATTTACGTCGAATATATATACACACACAATGCCTACTCACCTAAAGACGAGCTTCTAGCTATACATATACATATGCGTCCTACCGAATATAACACATACCTATCTACCTCATATAATCATGTAATACTATACTTCTATGCATATACACACATACCACATGCACATACCTATCTACCTCATATATACCGCATACTACATACCTATCTACCTCATATATACATGTATACTATACTTATATGCATATATACACATTTACATCAAATACATATACACACATGCCTACCTCACCTGAAGACGCGCTCTAGCTATACATATACGTCCTGCCGAATTTATACAATAATTATCAAAACACCTTTTTTCCAATACATATAAATTAATTTACGTACCGAGACTCACGCGTGCCGGCTCCGCTCCCCCCCCCCCCCCCCCCCCCCCCCACTCCGCCCCCAAACTCCCTCAAAATGGACATGAACCCGCCATCCCACGTATCCAGTGATCGACCAAGAATACAAAATCGAAATTATGATACAATAAATGCAATAAATCGCACATATCCACCGAACAGTCAGACTCAGATACAAAGAGATATCAGAGTATCTCTTTGTATCTGACATGATGATGAGGTTTGTGTGTTAAGGGTTGGTTTGAGATCACGTATAAAAAAGGGATTCCCAAATCTTTCGATCAGGGCCGTCTTTGGACACGTTGTAGAATTTGGATGGAGACGTTGCTGCTGTCCAGCTGCGCGTCTGGACAGCAGCAACGAAGGGGATAGGGGGGTATTTTTATCAGGGGCCATAAGGTACCCCACCCAAAAAAAAATCACAGGATTTGGCCCACTATATTTTTAAGAGGGGCATATTTTCAACATTTCTCCCCTAAAAAGCTTTTTTGGGCCCTAGTCTTAGACAGAAACTAGTAGATCGGCGTACCAACCCACACTTGCCCTGGAGGGGGTAGACAGTGTAACCTGTTGCGAGGCGGGTTGCGTGGGAAGTGTCACACAAAAAACGTAATCTACCGCATGGACTGCCAACTATGTGCGAAAAATGAGTCGTACTATATCGGAGAAACTCGACGCTCAGTCAGACTCAGATTCAATGAGCATATCAGAGATGCTAAGAACAAGAAAACAGACACCCGTTTGGCATCCATCTAACAAAACACCCAGACGCGCAGCTGGACAGCAGCAACGTCTCCATCCAAATTCTACACATGTCCAAATACGGCCCTGATCGAAAGATTTGGGAATCCCTTTTTATACGTGATCCTCAAACCAACCCTTAACACACAAACCTCATCATGGCCTATACTCTGATATCTCTGTGTATCTGAGTCTGACTGTTCGGTGGATATGTGCATTTATTGCATTTATTGTATCATAATTTCGATTTTGTATTCTTGGGTCGATCACTGGATACGTGGGATGGCGGGGTTCATGTCCATTTGAGGAGTTTGGGGGCGGAGTGGGGGGCGGGGGGGGTGGACGGGGGGGGGGGGGGCGGAGCGGCACGCGTGAGTCTCGGTAACGTAAATAATTTTATGTATTGGAAAAGGTTGTTTTGATAATTATTGTATAAATTCGGCAGGACGTATATGTATAGCTAGAAGCGCGTCTTCAGGTGAGGTAGGCATTGTGTGTATATGTATTTGATGTAAATGTGTATATATGCATATAAGTATAGTATACATGTATATATGAGGTAGATAGGTATGTAGTATGCGGTATATATGAGGTAGATAGGTACGTGGCATGTGGTATGTGTGTATATATGCATAGAAGTATAGTATATCCATGATTATATTGAGGTAGATAGGTATGTGTTATATTCGGTAGGACGCATATGTATATGTATAGCTAGAAGCTCGTCTTTAGGTGAGGTAGGCATTGTGTGTATATATATTCGACGTAAATGTGTAATATATGTATAGAAGTATAGTATACATGTATATATGAGGTAGATAGGTATGTGGTATGCGGTATATATGAGGTAGATAGGTATGTGGTATGTGGTATGTGAATATATACATAGAAGTATAGTATACAGGTTATATGAGGTAGATAGGTATTTGTTATGCGCGGTTGTATTTGTTGTATTTGTTTTAAATACCCCGACTCGACCAATTGATGGCATGTTGCTGTGCGCAGCCTACTTGAATTTCTACCATCTTGGAAGTGCATGTGTGCCGAATGCAGGTTACTGGATATTTGAATATTTATGTTTTTTGCTACTGGTGACAAAAATGGAAAATAACTACTTTATGGCTGATGAAAGGCGCAAGCCGAAAGCTCCCTAATTTGACTTTGTCTTTTTAAAATATTTTTCGGCATTATGAGAATAAGGTTATTTATTATTGTAATTGCAATGATTAATTTTAGTTTGAAACGATTTGATAAAGGTCCGTGATCGAACATAATGTAAAAATATACCATTAAAAACGTTTTTGTTTTCTTCTATTTAACATACAAGGTTAATTATAAGGTATTTGTTATATTTTTCCGCTTCATTGCGATAGTAAAAGCACAGTGGAGCTGTGTTACTGAAGACACAAAGTAAAAACACAGGGAAGCCGTGTTACTGGAGACTCAAAGGGGCGAGTGTTCATAAGCTGTGTTAACATGCCTGATACGTGTTTTCGCTAAATAATTAGCAAAGTATCCTGTGTTTTGGGTCCAAGCTACACAGTGTATTTGTGTTCTTCATTTGTGTTACGCAGTCAGATTGTGTTACTCGACTTTTTGGGGTTTTGTGTTAAATTGGGTAGCACGTTCAGCGTGTGTTTGTTTTTTGTGTAGCACATGCATTTTGTGCTCTTCATTTGAGTTACATGTTTTATTTGTGTCTTTAAAGTGTGTTGACACACGCTTCTCGAGTCGAGGAAGCGTGTTAACGCATCGAGCTTGTGCCTTTGAACACACCAGTGTGTGAGCAAAACGGCCACGTCAGGTTGGGGTCAAAAAGTGTAGCGTGCAACCTACACAAGCTAAGCTGGTAAACACATCCTCGAAGTGCTTTTTCACCACTTTTTGTGTTCATTTATTTGCACTGCAGTGACAACTGTACAACTGAACCAGTGACAACTGAACCAGGACAACTGAACCAGGGACAACTGAACCAGGGACAACTGAACCAGGGACAACTGAACCAGGGGACAACTGAACCAGGGACAACTGAACCAGGGACAACTGAACCAGGGACAACTGAACCAGGATAACTGAACCAGGATAACTGAACCAGGATAACTGAACCAGTGACAACTGAACCAGGATAACTGAACCAGGGACAACTGAACCAGGGACAACTGAACCAGTGACAACTGAACCAGGATAACTGAACCAGTGACAACTGAACCAGGGACAACCAGTGGGGCGTCTGAGCGCCACCCTTGTAACTCAGCTCCTATGGAGAGTAGGCGGATATAAAAATAGCCCGTTCGACAGCTCTGCAAAAGTAATGTCGACACATATTTTGTCGTTATTTGGCTTAGGTCAATATTGAGGTCACCAGACGTCATCAAGGGTCAAATTTTCCAAGTATAGTACTTTACTCCAGAAACCCGCCAAATATCTTGGAACTATAATAGCTAGGAACAAACGGAAAAAGCAATAGAAGGCTCATGACAAATTCAATCGCTATTGGTGTTGTCAAATTTTAGCTCAGGTCAATAGTTTAGGGTCCAGAGGTCACCAAATGTCACGATGGCATCTTCTTCCAAAAAAAAGTTTTCGTGAATAAATTCTGAACAATTAAACATAGCGAAATAATTGTAACACCAACGTGTTTGTCTCGTCAAGACGCTTCGCAAAATATGAATGGTGAACGGGTTAGGTCAATTTCAAAATTTGACCGCAGTTGTCACTGGTTCAGTTTGTCCCTGGTTCAGTTGTCACTGGTTCAGTTGTCACTGGTTCAGTTGTCACTGGTTCAGTTGTCACTGGTTCAGTTGTCACTAGTTCAGTTGTTACTGGGTCAGTTGTCACTGGTTCAGTTGTCACTGGTTCAGTTGTCACTGGTTCAGTTGTCACTAGTTCAGTTGTTACTGGTTCAGTTGTCCCTGGTTCAGTGTCACTGGGTCAGTTGTCACTGTTCAGTTGTCACTGTTCGTTGTTACTGGTTCAGTTGTCACTGGTTCAGTTGTCACTGGTCAGTTGTCACTGGTTCAGTTGTCACTGGTTCAGTTGTCCCTGGTTCAGTTGTCACTGGTTCAGTTGTCAATGGTTCAGTTGTCACTAGTTCAGTTGCTACTGGTTCAGTTGTCACTGGTTCAGTTGTCACTGGTTCAGTTGTCCCTGGTTCAGTTGTCACTGTTCAGTTGTCACTAGTTCAGTTGTTACTGGTTCAGTTGTCCCTGGTTCAGTTGTCACTGTTCAGTTGTCACTGGTTCAGTTGTCACTAGTTCAGTTGTTACTGGTTCAGTTGTCACTGTTTCAGTTGTCACTGGTTCAGTTGTCACTGGTTCAGTTGTCACTGGTTCAGTTGTCCACTGGTTCAGTTGTCACTGGTTCAGTTGTCACTGGTTCAGTGTTACTGCTTCAGTTGTCCCTGGTTCAGTTGTCCCTGGTTCAGTTGTCCCTGGTTCAGTTGTTCCTGGTTCAGTTGTCCATGGTGCAGGTATCCCTGGTTCAGCTGTCACTGGTTCAGTTGTCCCTGGTTCAGTTGTCACTGGTTCAGTTGCCACTAGTTTCAGTTGACTGTGTACCGCCTGCACATGGTACTATGACATCATAATGTGCAGCCATATTGCGCACACACAGCAATTATGCAAATATATTAGTTAGTCAACAGGTTGACCACAAAAAAAGCACAGGCATTGAAAGCACAAAATTAATATATAACACAAAAATTAGGAGGGTCCCCAGGATCACCTGCACCCACCCCCAGATTAGCAGGATTTTAACATTAGTCCTATTGGAGTGTGTGGGGGAGGGGTGGCACACATCTCGCTGCCCCGGAACTACAAATTTCATAGTGACGCTCCTGTTGCCTATACAAAAATGTGATTAACAGCATTATGTCAAACATATTTCATATCAAATCACATTTTTGCAATTCTGCTTTTAACAATCATAACTTTTCCACACATTGAACAAGGTAGAGGTCAACTGCAGTAATCGCAGACAAATCTCTAAAGTAGAGGTCAAAGAACAAAAATGTGACATGGGTCTTTGTATTTGGCACAAGAATGGTGGATCTGGTGAAAACTGGTCAAATTCATCCGTTTCCTATGGATGTGTATACGCGTTTTATTTGCTCCTCTTTGACTTATAATGGAGAGGTCACGACATTGACCTTACCTAAGGTCTCCGATATACAAATTCGAGATGAAAGAATTGCAGGTACAAATGACCTAATTAACCCTGTGATTTTCAAACCTCTTGTTCCCCCAAAAACACTGTAGCTTTGGACGAACACAAACTTTCAAAACTTATTTGAAGTGGTGTCACTTGACGTGACATTTTGACATGACCGAGATGACCCGAGATGAAAAGCTTACACAATGTGACAATTGAAACGCAAACAACTATACCAAATTTGACGGCGCTTGCACGCCGTCGTTTGTCAGGGATTTACGATAAACCTCGGGTGATGGCGGATATCCGCCCCCTCGGTGGGCGTGTAACAAGTTAACCATATTACGCAGGCTAAAAATTGATACAAAACTGTCGGGACGGGGGATATTTGGCCCCCATCGTATCTCGGAAACCACTGGACCGTTTCACTCCGGGAAAGCGTCATTCGATTCCTTGCAGCTTGAACTACATTGCATGGGGGGCGGATCAGGTAGCACACAATGGGGAAAACATATATTTATAGATATTTGCCATGGGACGTTGTTTGACGCAAAAATCATATTGATGTATTTCGCCACCTATTGTATGCTATAACATATAATCCTTTTAAAAGTTTGGTGAGATTAACCCAATGACGTCCCTCAGGCAATTCAAAAGGGGGTATCTAAAGATTCACTATAATATTTTTGCCGATCTGATTTCTGTATTAGGCTGCCTTATAATTACATGTGTATGCATGGAAAGTAAAAATGGACAGTTTGCATTTGTGCAGTGGCGTGCTCAAGAGGGGAAGGGGAAGGAAATTGAGAAGCTCTATTGTTTGCTCGCTGAACAAACTTTTTAGCGCGTCGCCTTGCTGGATAGATGTGTTTGCATGTTTTTCCCTTGACCTACGGGACTAGTGTGATCGGTTTCTCCCCTTTGGACTGATTTGCCTCGGTCCCCCTGGGCCCCGGGTCTCACCAGTCCAATAAACCCTCGGGGGTGGGGGGCGACGCACGTGCGTGCCGGTACGAGGGGTCCCTGCACGCCCTGGCGTGCACTTTTGCCGTCGTTGATTGGTGACGTGAGATGATCCAGCCCCCCTTCTGCATGCCTCCATAATCTGTCGCTGGTAGTCGCCCTTGGCAACCGAAAAATGAGAAGTAAAAAAAATACGGAACTATGCAAGGGCAATTGCTATACAGGTCATCAAGTTTCAAGTTGATATAGTTTGGCATTGTAGTTACACGTCGTGGGTCCACAATTTCCCCCTTAATTTCATCCCCTGGAGCCGCCCGTAACACTGGGCCACGTCTCTTACGTCCCACCCGTGGGACCGCCTATGCAACAAAATACAATTGTGATACATGCAGATGATATTGCACGAGACAACCCACTGCAAAATACGTTTTGAGTTATTAAACACATGAGTGTCGGAGTCAAACACATGCCCCAAATTTCCATCCCTGAAGTCGCCTGTGGGCAGGAAAAATCGCACAAGGTGTGCAAAGGATAGCTAAGAAGGTTCACGGAGAAAACAAAATGTTCAACATGTCTACTAAGAGCAGCAAGAAAAGGCATGCACGTCGTAAGCTCGTATCTACAACGGTTAGATAATGGGAATTGATTCCCTTTGAAAGTCGAGACACGCTGAAAACCAAAACATGACCCCAAAAACTGCACCTGAAGCCGCCCCTGGTGACCTGAAACTGTTTAGTATTGTGCCAAAATGTGCCCAATGAATATTTAAGAAAAGTCAACAAGTTTGATGGCCGTGTCTTTACTCTTTTGGAAGCAGGAGCGGACAAACCTTAGGGGGAGGGTGTCGTTTTAGCCCCCCCCCCCCCAACCCTGCCACTAAAAGAGTTAACGGGTGAACCACTGAACAGGTTGGTCATCCTCTAGTTACAGCGATACAAAAGGGGACAGCACGACAATTATTTTATCGCCCAAATAGCTAAACCTGAGCTTTCATCAAATCTAGCAGGAGCATCACACATTCCGGGCATCACATCTTCTAGAAAGGGACATCACATACTTTCAATAGGGACATCATATATTTTCCAATAAGGAAAATATATTGGGCAACCCAAAAATAGAAGGGAAAAATCGCACAAGGTGTGCAAAGGATAGCTAAGAAGGTTCACTGATATTTTTTTTTTATAACCTGCCCCTAGTGGAAGATTAAAAGCTGTGATTGAATGTAATAGTACTAAGGACATCACATCTTTCATTAGCGCATCACATCTTCCACTAGGGGCATCACAGGTTTCAGTAGGGGCATCACATCTTCCACTAGGACATCACATCTTCCACAAGGGGCATCCCATCTTCCACTAGGGGCATCATATCTTCCACAAGGGGCACGTACTAAGCATCATCACATCCCTCACTAGGGAATCACGCATCTCACAATCAAGTGGGTAGCACGATACTAGTTTGGTGGCATCGTGTTCCACAAAGGACTTGGAATTCTATAAGTGGGGCATCACGCTCCGAGCATACCGCATTTGCGGTATTTGCGGTATAGTAGCTACGCCCTTGGGCTCCGGCGTCTACACTGACCCGGTCCAATCATAAAATCATAGTGGCTCCAGGCAGTGGCAAAACGCAAGCTATAGCAAGAGCTCTGAGGAAAGCGGGCGTGCAACTGATTGAAAAAAACGAGTTCAAAGATCGGTGAAATGATCAAGGAAAGAAGAGGAACAGAAAGTGAAGATAGTGTTGTCTTCAAAGTACTATGTAGTGGATGCTCGAAGCGTACTTTGGAGAAACGTATCGGGGAACAAAGAAGAGGATAAATGAACATTAAACAGACATTCGCCATCACGGGACTACAAGTTCGTTCGTAATGCACATTGAGAAGCATCAACATCTGCCGGACTGGGATAAGACGGAGATCCTCTGGAGCGGCAAAGAAAAAAGCAAACGAAAGGTCGTAGAGGCGGCTGTGATCGCGACATTGCCCAATATTAATTATAAACGAGGAGATTACACATTAGCTCCGATACTAGCGAGGATTCTTTGGGAAGAACATATTAATGTCACGTGATTTGCATTTAGTTTTGGAGAGTACCTTCGCCTGCAAAGCGGTGAAATCTCAGCGTTCTATGTTACCAGTTTCCGAGTACCGATCTAAATACTGAAAATGCCGCTTTTTTATGTAAGTTGTCATAATTTTCGACTTGAACTAAGCTTTGCTCTGAACGACATGTGATACGCCAGGCCAATGTACTCTCTGTCGAATCGTGTTTATCGCATGTCGCTGCGACCCTCAGTTTGCGAGTTATCGGCCTGGGATCGACGCGCACGTGATCGTTTTCGTCGATTTGTGAATTGGGCCGTTTCCTATGTTAAACCAATGACAGTTCTCGCCGACATAGCGGCCGACACGTATGTCGGATCTGGTTGAAATTTGAATACGTTGGTGCGCCTCTGCCACTGGAACTGTGTGGCAAATTTCACGCGCATACCTGTAACAGTTGTCAAGTTATTAGCCGATTTGTGTATGACCGTTACGTTATTTGATTTCCACGTACTACGCACGCACGCACGCACGCACGCACGGACATCTTATAATTAATAATATAAGATAAGACTAGATGGCCTGAAATTTATATGCCCATTTATTTATATAGCCATTTATTTTTATAGCCAGCTAATGTATACAGCCAGCTAATACGTTCGATGCCCATTAACCGGTCCGATTTAGGTATTTATTTTAATACAACCATTTATGTATATAGCCAGCCAATTCGTTCGCTGCCCATTTCCCGGTTCGATTTATATGTTATGGAAGCGATTTGGACAGAACTGCAAGGCAAACTTAAGACAAACACAACGACGGGCACATTGCTGCATACAACTTGACACGTACTGAGCAAAACCATTTTCGTTCTGTTCCTCGTTTTTCTCCCAAGTCCCTGCCGTTCACAGTATCTGCACAGTTTAGCCGTTTAATTGCCGGAAATATGTCATCCGGCTTCAATAAAATCTCCCAGACGGAGGTCCCAGTCCCGCTAGTCATGCGTTCATTGTTGAACTCAGCGCCTGCAGTCCATCAGCGCCCCTGCCGGCTGCGGCTGAACTACGGGCCGGTCACACGCGGATCCCGCAAACCGCTGAGGCAGCGTTATTAGCGTCAGGAATTATTCACGTTTGTCATCATCATCATCTATATTACTATTTGAGTAAGGTGCGTGTGTATGTATGTATGTATGTATGTATGTATGTATGTATGTATGTATGTATGTATGTATGTATGTGGCCATTTTGCAGTTTTGTTCTTTGCTCAGCTGTGCAGCCTAAACTATTGCGAGAAGATGGATGACATTTTCACATGATCTAGGTGATATTTCAACGACGTGCTGTGTCAAGAAACCGGCTCGCTAGGGTGCATAATAAGCGCGTGGCGCGAGCTGCAAAAGCGAACTTTTCTCCATTTGTTTAACACGTGGAAAACCCCGGGCGAAATGTGTGAAAAATGCGAAAAATTGCGAAATACGCTGCAATCCCAGGTCTATATCTCGGAGACTATGCGTCCGATCGGCATGCGACAAACACAAGCGTGTAGAACAATTAAAGGGCTAGCGTATGCAATGTGGTTCGGTGAACGGTGCGTAGCGCGTGCAAAGTTAATTGCTTCGCAAACTTAAATCACGCTTTTATGTCGTCCTTCACGATTGAATTTAGTGCTCCGAACCTATGAGACTTGAAGAGCTGAAACAAACGTAATTTTGCAGACGAAGGTACCGGCTTTATTATGCATGAAAATCGAAGCTTTCTGTTAAATATGTAATAGCTTAAATCGGCCTGGAGGATATAGAGTGACCATTTTATAATATGTATTTAATCACACCGCCATATCGTCAACACAGGAGGGTGATAAACGATACAAGAATATACAGCTGCAAAGTGCAATCAATTCTGTCCAATAACCATCCAAACTTTATTCATATTGACAAACATCAAGGTTATAATGACTATGTTAATATAACGCTCTCGGCCCTTATTTTATTCGACGTAATAAAACATTACATCAAGCTATTTAGTCATCGGAGCAATTTGCGTCGGCAAAATCTTGCCATAGTGAAAAGCAAGTTAAGCAAAAACCGAACCTCCGTCGGCGGATACCAAATTGACGGATATTTAAAATCCGAACTCTTTATTGTAAACCCTACACGAGATTGGTGATGTTCGGAACGAGTAAGGTACGGGAACGGGATTCGAGTACGGGAACGGGCTACGGGATACGGGCTACGGGCTACGGGCTACGAGCTATGGGCTATGGGCTATTCGAGAAAAAAATCGTGAAACATGATGCAATCCCAGGTTTATATCTCTGAGACTATTCGTCCCATCAGCATGCGACAAACACAAGCGTGTAGAACAATTAACGGGCTGGCGTATGCTATGTGGTTCGGCGAGCGGTGCGTGGCACGTGGAAAGTTAATGGCTTCACAAACTTAAATCACGCTTTTATGTCGTCCTTAACGATTTAATTTAGTGCTCCGAACCTATGAGACTTGAAGAGCTGAAACAAACGTAATTTTGCACACGAAGGTACCGGCTTTATTATGCGTGAAAACCGAAGCTTTCTGTTAAATATTTAATAGCTTAAATCGGCCTGGAATATATGAATTGACCAATTTATAATATGTATTTCATCACACCGCCATATCGTCAATAACGGAGGGCGGTACACAATAAAAACAAAATATACAGCTCCAAAGCGCAATCAATTCTGTCCAATAACAACCCATAATGTATTGATATTGACAAACATTAAGGTTATAATGACAGTGTTAATATAACGCTCTCGGCCCTTATTTTATTCGGCGTAATAAAACATTACATCAAGCTATTTAGTCATCGGAGCAATTTGCGTCGGCAAAATCCTTGCCATAGTGAAAAGCAAGCTAAGCAAAAAACGAACCTCCGTCGGCGGATACCAAATTGACGCATATTTAAAATCCGAACTCTTTATTGTAAAGCCTACACGAGATTGGTGATGTTCGGAATGAGTAAGGTACGGGAACGGGATTCGGGAACGGATTACGGGAACTGGATTCACGAACGGGCTACGGGCTACGGGCTACGGGCTACGGGCTACGGGCTACGGGCTACGGGCTACGGGCTACGGGCTACGGGCTACGGGCTACGGGCTACGGGTTACGGGCTATGGGCTATGGGCTACGGGCTACGGGCTACGAGCTACGAGCTACGGGCTACGGGCTACAGGCTACGGGCTACGGGCTACGGGCTACGGGCTACGGGATATGGGATACGGGCTACGGGCTACGGGATTCGGGATACGGGATTCAGAAACGGGATACGGGATTCACGAACGGGATACGGGAAGGGGCTTACGGGCTACGGGCTACGGGCTACGGGCTACGGGCTACGGGCTACGGGCAACGGGCAACGGACAACGGGCTACGGGCTACGGGCTACGGGCTACGGGCTACGGGTTACGGGCTACGGGCTACGGGCTACGGGCTACGGGCTACGGGCTACGGGCTACGGGCTACGGGCTACGGGCTACGGGCTACAGGCTAAGGGCTACGGGAACAAGGAACGGGCTACGGCAACGGGATACGGGAACTTCGTTACCTTCGCATTGCGGAGCAAGCGGGCCACACTTGTCTATATTACTATTTGAGTAAAGGGCGTGTGTATGTATGTGGCCATTTTGCAGTTTTGTTCTTTGCTCAGCTGTGCAGCCTAAACTATTGCGAGCAGATGGTTGACATTTTCACACGATCCAGGTGACATTTCAACGACGTGCTGTGCCAAGAAACGGGTTCGCCAGGGTGCATAATGAGCGCGTGGCTCGAGCTGGAAAAACGACTTTTTCTCCATTGGTTTAACACGTGGAAAAGCCGGAGCGAAATGTGCGAAAAATGCGAAAAATCGTGAAACGCGCTGCAATCCCAGGTCTATATCTCGGAGACTATGCGTCCGATTAGTATGCGACAAACACATACGTGTAGAGAAATTAACGGGCTGACGTATGCAATGTGGTTCAGAGAGCGGCGCGTGGCGCGTGCAAAGTTAATGGCTATACAGACGCAAATCACGGTTTTATGACGTGCTTCACGATTTAATTTAGTGCTCCAAACCTATGGGACGTGACGCGGTGAAACAAACGTATTTTGCAGACGAAGGTACCTGTTTTATTATGCATGCAAACCGAAGTTTCCTGTTGAATATTTAATAGCTTAAATCGGCCTGGAATATATGAATTGACCATTTTAGAATATGTATTTCATCACACTAGCAGATATCGTCAATAACAGAGGGCGGTAGACAATACAAAATACAGAGCTGCAAAGCGCAATCAACTATGTCCAATAAACACCCAAAATGTATTAATATTGACAAACATTAAGGTTATCATGACAGTATTAATATAACGCTCTCGGCCCTTATTTTATTCGGCGTAATAAAACATTACATCAAGCTATTTAGTCATCGGAGCAATTTGCGTCGGCAAAATCTTACCATAGTGAAAAGCAAGCTAAGCAAAAAACGAACCTCCGTCGGCGGATACAAAATTGGCGCATATTTAAAATCCGAACTCTTTATTGTAAAGCCTACACGAGATTGGTGATGTTCGGAATGAGTAAGGTACGGGAACGGGATTCGGGAGCGGATTACGGGAACTGGATTCACGAACGGGCTACGGGCTACGGGCTACGGGCTACGGGCCACGGGCTACGGGCTACGGGCCACGGGCTACGGGCTACGGGCTACGGGCTACGGGCTACGGGCTACGGGCTACGGGCTACGGGCTACGGTAACGGGGAACGGGCTACGGGCTACGGGCTACGGGCTACGGGCTACGGGCTACGGGCTACGGGCTACGGGCTACGGGCTACGGGCTACGGGCTACGGGCTACGGGCTACGGGCTACGGGCTAAGGGCTAAGGGCTACGGGCTACGGGCTAAGGGCTACGGGCTACGGGATACGGGATACGGGATACGGGATACGGGAACTTGGTTACCTTCGCATTGCGGAGCAAGCGAGCCACACTTGTCTATATTACTATTTGAGTAAAGTGCGTGTGTATGTATGTGGCCATTTTGCAGTTGTGTGCTTTGCTCAGCTGTGCAGCCTAAACTAATGCGACCAGATGGATGCAATTTTCACACGATCCAGTTGACATCTCAACGACGTGCTGTGTCAAGAAACGGGTTTGCTTGGGAGCATAATGAGCGTGTGGCACGTGCTGCAAAAACGACTTTTTCTCCATTGGTTTAACACGTGGGAACCCCGGAGCGAAATGTGTGAAAAATGCGAAAAATCGTGAAACACGCTGCAGTCCCAGGTCTATATCTCGGAGACTATGCGTCCGATCAGCATGCTACAAACACAAGCGAGTAGAACAATTAACTGGCTGGCGTATGCAATGTGGTTTGGCGAGCAGCGCGTGGCGCGTGCAAAGTTAATGGCTTCACAAACATAAATCACGCTTTTATGTCGTCCTTCACGATTTAATTTAGTGCTCCGAACCTATGGGACGTGATGCGATGAAACAAACGTATTTTGCAGACGAAGGTACCGGCTTTATTATGCATGGAAACCGAAGCATTCTGTCAAATATTGAATAGCTTAAATCGGCCTAGAATATAAAGTGACCATTTTATAATATTTATTTCATCACACCGCCATATCGTCAACACAGGAGGGTGGTAAACGATAAAAACTTATACACTGCAAAGAGCAATCAATTCTGTCCAATAACCACCACACATGTATTCATATTGACAAACATTAAGGTTCTAATGACAGTGTTAATATGACGCTTTCAGCCCTTTTTTTCAGCGTAATAAAGCATTACATCGAAATGTTTCGCTCCAGATCAATTTGCGCCGGCAAAACCTCGGAATAGTGAAAAGCAAGCTAAGCAAAAACAACGAACCTCCGTCGGCGGATACCAAATTGACGCATATTTAAAATCCGAACTCTTTATTGTAAAGCCTACATGAGATTGGTGATGTTCGGAACGAGTAAGGTACGGGAACGGGATTCGGGAACGGGTTACGGGAACAGGCTACGGGCTACAGCCTACGGGCTACGGGCTACGGGCCACGGGCTACGGGCTACGGGCTACGGGCTACGGGCTACGGGCTACGGGCTACGGGCTACGGGCTACGGGATACGGGATTCAGGAACGGGATATGGGATTCACGAACGGGATACGAGAACGGGCTACGGGCTACGTGCTACGGGCTACGGGCTACGGGCTACGTGCTACGGGCTACGGGCTACGGGCTACGTGCTACGGGCTACGTGCTACGGGCTACGTGCTACGGGCTACGGGCTACGAGCTAGGGGCTACGGGCTACGGGCTACGGGCTACGGGCTACGGGCTACGGGCTACGGGAATGGGGAGCGGGCTAGGGCAACGGGATACGGGATACGGGAACTTGGTTACCTTCGCATTGCGGAGCAAGCGGGCCACACTTGTCTATATTACTATTTTATAAGCGTCTGTCTATCTGTCTGTCTCTCCGGCACCGCTCAGTTTATTCAGTTTAAAAATCCCAGTTAATCAACGTGCTGAATTGGTGCGAATACTTCCATCCCGGAGATGCCAGCTAGCTATGCATAGGACATATGTGGGAGATGGGATAAGTGACCGACGCACCGGAGTTGGTGGGCGGTGATCCCTTGACGGGTAATAGGTAATTATGTCCTATGCGGTTCCAGTTCCAGTCCAGTTAATTGACGTTCTGAATTGGTGCGGATGCCTCCATCCCGGAGATGCCAGCTAATCGTCCAGCGGAGCGGACGGGTTAACACTAGTAAGTTATCTATTTGCCAGAAGCGAAATATTTTGGATGGATAGTGGTCAGTAAAGACTCCGGTTGTATATTGATTTTAGTGAAAAATCGTCTTGGTGTTATTCTTTACGGTGTTGGTAAGAATAGAATGGTCAAAAAATATTGCAAAAAATATTGCAACGCCTGTCGGCCTGCCTAAATATTACTCAAACAGCTTTGTGTTACGAATATAATTTAAAGAGGGTCCCTTCGCCTGCACAGTGGTGAAGTATCAGCGTTCTATGTTCAACAATTCCCGAGTACCGATTTAAATACTGAAAATGCCGCTTTTTTGTGCAAGTTGTCATAACTTTGGACTTGAACTAAACTTTGCTCTGAACGACATGTGACACGCCAGTTCAATGTACTCTCTGTCGAATCGTGTTTATCGTATGTCGCTGCGATCCTTGGTTTGCGAGTTATCGGCCCGGTATCGACGCGCGTTTGATCGTTTTCGTCGATTTGTGAATTTTGCCGTTTCCTATGTTAAACCAATGACACAGTTGTCGCCGACACAGCGGCCGACACGTATGTCGGATCTTGTTGAAATTTGGATACGATGGTGCGCCTCTGCCACCGGACCTGCGTGACAAATTTTACGCACCTAGCTGCAACGGTTGCCGAGTTGGGATTTTGCCATGCAAAATTAGCCGATTTGTGTATGCCCGTTACGTTATTTGATTTCCACGTACCACGCACGCACGCACGGACGGCCATCTTGTAATTAATAATATAAGACTAGATGGGCTGAAATTTATATGGCCATTTATTTATATAGCCATTTATTTATATAGCGAGCTAATTTATATAGCCAGCCAATACGTTCGATGCCCATTAACCGGTCCGATTTAGGTATTTATATTAATAAAACCATTTATTTATATAGCCAGATAATTTATATAGCCAGCCATTTCGTTCGCTGCCCATTTCCCGGTCCGATTTGTATGTTATGAAAGCGATTTGGACAGAATTGCATGGCAAACATAAGACATAAACACAACGACGGACACATTACTGCACACAACTTGACACGTACTGAGCAAAACCATTTTCGTTCTGTTCCTCGTTTTTCTCCCAAGTCTCATGCCGTTCACAGTATCTACACAGTTTAGCCGTTTAATTGCCGGAAATATGTCATCCGACTTCAATAAAACCTCCCAGGCGTAGGTTCCGCGTCCCGCCAGTCATGCGTTCATTGTTGAACTCAGCGACTGCAGTCTATCAGCGCCCCTGCCGGCTGCCGGCTGAACTACGGGCCGGTGACACGCTGGTCCCGCAGACCGCTGAGGCAGCGTTATTAGCGCCAGCAATTATTCACGTTTGTCTTCATCATA
Organism: Chirona hameri; assembly: GCA_036785665.1. Lineage (NCBI taxonomy): Eukaryota > Metazoa > Arthropoda > Thecostraca > Balanomorpha > Balanidae > Chirona > Chirona hameri. Next base: position 19,944 of record JAXIVJ010003113.1, read on the forward strand.
TTTATTCGCTTCTATTAGCTAGAAGCGAAATATTTTCGGTGTATAGGGGTCAGTAAAGACAGCGCTATCCGGGTGTATATTTTTTTTTTGTGTGAAAACTCGTCTTCGTGTTATCTTTTACGGTGTTGGGAAGAATAGCATGGTACAAAAATATTGCAAAAATATTGCAACGCCTGTCAGTCTGCCTAAATATTACTCAAACAGCTTTGTGTTACGAATATAATTTAAAGAGGGTGCCTTCGCCTGCGAAGTGGTGAAGTCTCAGTGTTCTATGTTGAACAGTTTCCGAGTACCGATTTATATACTGAAAATGCCGCTTTTTATGTAAGTTGTCATAACTTTGGACTTGAACTAAGCTTTGCTCTGAACAACATGTGACACGCCAGCCCAATGTACTCTCTGTCGAATCGTGTTTATCGCATGTCGCTGCGATCCTCGGTTTGCGAGTTATCGCCCCGGGATCGACGCGCGTTTGATCGTTTTCGTCGATTTGTGAATTTGACCGTTTCAACCAATGACACAGTTGTCGCCGACACGTATGTCGGATCTTGTTGAAATTTTGATACGATGGTGCGCCTCTGCCAACGGACAGTCGTGACAAATTTCACGCGCCTAGCTGCAACGGTTGTCGAGTTATTAGCCGATTTGTGTATGACCGTTACGTTATTTGATTTTCCCGTACCACGCACGGACGTACGGACGGACATCTTATAATTAATAAGATATGATAAGATAAGATTGATATTTCGATCACAGATCTTCATCAGAATGAATTAGCGAAAAGCTAATTCATTCTGATGAAGATCTGTGATCGAAATATCAATAAAGTCTAATTTCGAACTTTTTTCATTTTAATTTCGAGGAAAGGTCATACAACTTGCATATTAATCTGTCTACATGTTCTTCGCACAAGCACTGATAAACCTAAAAAAATAGAATACGACTAAATAATTGACTGCAGAAGACATAGACTCTTCGAAATGAATCGTCCCTCAGACGTTCTGATTCGGATTCCTACATCGTACAACTCTCCGTTGCATTTACGTAGAAAAGTTTTGTCGCCGCCGCGCAGAAAATGACGCTGATTTTAGCTAGGTTGTGACGTCACAAGTACAACTACAAAGACCATGAGCTTAATTGCTTTAGTTTTGAATCATTTCGGAGTTCATTTATCATTTTTATTAATTTTTGTTTAAATTTACATTATGAAAATGTATCCTTGTTTTTATGAGCCCAACATATTGGTACCTTACAAATTGGTCCCAACCCTATTGGACAAAGCTGCTATTTGCTAGCTATTTCTGCAAGCTGCATTGCTGCAAGCTGCTATTTTCCAATATGATACACAAAATCACTGTCTTGAAAGATATGATAATATTATGGAATGTATGATACAAAAACAAGCATAAAACTGCCATAAGCGAACATCATTGTATGTCTATTGTATCCACCTAAATCAGTCGAATTGCTGCCCATGTTTATTGACCCTCATTAGACAAACAAACCTCGCCTATGGCTTTGCTTTATCTATGCATGCTCAAATAAACAAATTGCCTTCAGAAAAGCTTAAATTCATGGTCAGAGTGGTTTTTACCAAAACAACACGGAATCACTTGAAATTGCCATTTATTCCGATTCCATCATATTCTAAAAATGATTGACTCCACCTGATTCCGATTCCACCCAGATGCCAATGGAATCGAATCCGATTCCGATTCCCGTAAAAACGGAATCGATTCCACTGGAATCAAACAAGTCTGAATGGTAAACGGCACAGTGTCAAGACTTTGACACGGCCGTCCGTCAAACACCAGCTGGAGCGAAATGGTTGGCGTTGATTGATTGCATTTCAGTGGTTGCCTCAGGTTTCGTTTACGACCGTGGCTCCCCAGCCGTGAGCGCACGGGCTGCAGTTTGGTAATGTTCGGTCGTCTGAAGTTGGCCGACGCCATCGTAACTTCAGAGCTGGGTCGGCGGCCGGCCCGGGCAGAATTAGCCAGCCAGTCTCAGTCAGTCCCGGGAGGCGCACGCGGCCCAACTCGCTCAACCGGAGACCGCCTGCAGAGCTTTCATGTTTCCAGAGCTCACTGCAACTGTCAAAACATGTTTGCCTATAAGAGAGGAAATTATTCAGATCACACTTCAATGCCTTTTGCTTCATTCAGGTGTTAACATTTAAGCTTGCATTAGGATGTGATACGTTTTGAGGCTCGAGTAACCCATTACCTTGCAAGTTGTATATTGTATATTGTAACGAGCCCATGTCGCAGCACGGAATACAGCTCAGCCAAATAAGCCAAATATCTGTACCACGTCCTCCGCCACCGGAGTCAACAAGGCCAATCAAAAGCATCTTCTAAATAATTCCAATTGATGCCTAATATGGTTTAATCCTCTTTTTTTCTCTTTTTTTATTGGGGTTTAGGGGCGCTTCGACAACGAAGGTCACATGGTGGTTTAATCAAGCGTAGTTTAATTTTACATTAGCAGCTGTAGAGTTCTTTCATACTTACGATGCTACACGATGCAATGATTTGAAATGTTTTAATATTCTTCGATGTTGTTAACTACGTGTGGTACTATCGTCTCGATTAAAGTGTTCGCGGATAGCATTGTTTTCGACTGGGGGCGTGGCTCTGGTGTTTTGCCGGCCTTCCATCTCGTGTGATTGGGGCCCGGGCAACAGAGGTAGAATACATCATCATAAATTAGCATACACATAGGTAGTTCAGGCTGAAATCGAGACCAAAAAGACACATTGCCTCCTCAATCAACGCCCAGAACAAAAACAGGTCCAGCGATTCGGTCACCAGCGTTTATTATAATCCAACTGATTACAATACCGAACTGGCCAGCGACTATTGGTGGTGCTGGGTCGGATACTCCTCTGTTACCGTACCGCCCGTCCCAATCCAACGACATGGTGCCAGTCCGCTGACCACACATCACCAACACGGCGACACCCTGCCGGGTCCGGTGATCACACAACACGGACAATGGGCCCGCTGTCCCGACACACGGCGACACCCTGCCGGGTCCGGTGATCACACAACACGGACACTGGGCCCGCTGTCCGACACAGAGTTCTGAGAGAGTTGGAGAGGCAGCCCGGGCAGCGCGGGCCGGCTCTCGAGGTTCACCGCCCCGTCGCGTTTCTTCACTGCCTACTTCCACAGCTTCTTGATGGACATGTTCTTCTCGGAGTCCTTCTGCATGATCTTGGCCACGGCCATCTCGAAGTCCTCCTGGTTGACGTGCACTCGCCGCTCGCGCAGGGCGTACATGCCGGCCTCCGTACAGACACCCTGCGGGACAGATGGCCAGTGTCAGGTCAGACTTCGGGTCAGGTTAGGTCAGTCTCCATACGACACCCTGCGGGACAGAGGGCAGACGTTAGGTCAGGTCAGTTCAGGTATCAGGTCAGCAGGCAGACGGTCAGAACCGGCCTCCCAGACAGAACAGAGGAGGTGCCTGTGACGCCGCCCCCTTACTGAACAGAGGAGGTGCCTATGACGCCGCCCACCTGTACCGGACAGAGGTCTCTAACGCCGCTCACTTGTACCGGGCAGAGGTGTCTAACGCCACCCACCTGTACCGGACAGAGGTGTCTAACGCCGCCCACCTGTGTCGGACAGAGGCGTCTAACGCCGCCCACCTGTACCGGACAGATGTCTAACGCCGCCCACCTGTACCGGACAGAGGTATTTAACGCCGCCCACCTGTACCGGCCAGAGGAGTCTAACGCCGCACACATGTACCGGACAGGTGTCTAACGCCGCACACATGTACCGGACAGAGGTGTCTAACGGCCGCCCACCTGTACTGGACAGAGGTGTCTAACACCGCCCACCTGTACCGGACAGGTGTCTAACGCCGCACACATGTACCAGCCAGAGGTATCTAACGCCGCTCACCTGTACCGGACATAGGTGTCTAACGCCACCCACCTGTACTGGACAGAGGTGTCTAACGCCGCACACATGTACCGGACAGGTGTCTAACGCCGCACACATGTACCGGACAGAGGTGTCTAACGCCGCCCACCTGTACTGGACAGAGGTGTCTAACACCGCCCACCTGTACCGGACAGGTGTCTAACGCCGCCCACCTGTACCGGACAGAGGTGTCTAACGCCGCCCACCTGTACCGGACAGAGGTGTCTAACGCCACCCACCTGTACTGGACAGGTGTCTAACGCCGCACACATGTACCGGACAGGTGTCTAACGCCGCCCACCTGTACCGGACAGAGGTGTCTAACGCCGCCCACCTGTACCGGACAGAGGTATCTAACGCCGCCCACCTGTACCGGACAGAGGTGTCTAACGTCACCCACCTGTACCGGACAGAGGTGTCTAACGCCACCCACCTGTACCGGACAGAGGTATCTAACGCCGCCCACCTGTACCGGACAGGTGTCTAACGCCGCCCACCTGTACCGGACAGAGGTATCTAACGCCGCCCACCTGTACCGGACAGAGGTGTCTAACGCCGCACACATGTACCGGCCAGAGGTATCTAACGCCGCTCACCTGTACCGGACATAGGTGTCTAACGCCACCCACCTGTACTGGACAGAGATGTCTAACGCCGCACACATGTACCGGACAGGTGTCTAACGCCGCCCACCTGTACCGGACAGAGGTGTCTAACGCCGCCCACCTGTACCGGACAGAGGTGTCTAACACCGCCCACCTGTGCCGGACAGGTGTCTAACGCCGCCCACCTGTACCGGACAGAGGTGTCTAACGCCGCCCACCTGTACCGGACAGAGGTGTCTAACGCCACCCACCTGTACTGGACAGGTGTCTAACGCCGCACACATGTACCGGACAGGTGTCTAACGCCGCCCACCTGTACCGGACAGGTGTCTAACGCCGCCTACCTGTACCGGACAGAGGTGTCTAACGCCGCCCACCTGTACCGGACAGAAGTGTCTAAAGCTACCCACATGTACCGGACAGGTGTCTAACGCCGCCCACCTGTACCGGACAGAGGTGTCTAACGCCGCCCACCTGTACCGGACAGAGGTGTCTAACGCCGCACACATGTACCGGA
>JAXIVJ010003113.1:30000-98401 GCA_036785665.1 Chirona hameri
AGTGAAATTGTAAGCAAAGGCCAAGGTCAAGGCCAAGTCACAAAAGGTCACAGGTCTACGAAAGCCATGCGACACATGTTGTATGGGTTATTTTACATGTATAATTCGATAGTAGCAACTATTTGTACAACCTGACCCCATATAATGGCCCCTCAGGTCAATGTCAGGTCACAATAAGGACACAATTTGAAATTGAGTAATCTAAATAAAAAGGGCATGCTTCTAGACCAGCTATGTCTCAGAAATACAGCGGTGGTATTTATTTGTCTGTATCTGGTCACTAAAAACCAAAACACGTAACTTAAAAAATGACGTCATGAGTTACTTATACGTAGGGAGCCATAAGTCAGTCAAAAAGAAAGATATTGCTTTCAAATTTGGTTTGAGTATCGTCCATACTTTGTTCTCTAACATATCTTCCGGTTTTAAAATATCTTTAAAAAAATGATTTTGCGGAAATTTTCCCCTCCAAAAATAAGTTTTTTTTGGGGGGGTAGAAAACCCAAAAGTTTCCAAATCCGAGATAGCCATTTTGAAGACAATCTTATTTCCTTTCTTTTGACGTTCTCCATTGGCAATTTGCATCAAAATTTGATTTTCTACGAATTTGCAAACATTTATCGTTTTTCCACCAAAAATAGCATGACATGACGTCATCAAAACGTCATTATCTTCCAAAATCCTACCTCAATTTCAGTGAAATTGTGTGAAAAGACGTAGAATTGATGCAGCATAAGTTACTGCAAGCTTGACGTCGCTATCGCTCAGTTTTCCAAGTTATTGAGAAAATCCGGGAGGGGGGGGGGGTAAATTTACCACCTTCCAGCGGCGCACGGGTTAAGGAGTTCATGATCGGTATCTGCCCTCCACTATAAGAAAGCGACACATTTTGCGACCAGCTTTTATATCAATCTGTTTAACGTTGTTGAATGGGCACTTCTAAACAAATCGCCGACACTAAATAGGTCGCCATTGGGTGCAAGAGTGAACTTCCGATTTCAATTGGCAGTTTTTCCAATGATTGCTATTTTTTTGGGGGGGTGGGGGAAATGTTTCTTTATCATGATAAGCTAAAGCAGTGTTACATACAGCCAGATACAAAACTGTACAAAACTCCTAATGTTGAAAATAAATGAGCCAATTTTCTAAAATTGAGGGTCGCAACCACTAACTAGGCCGCTGTTGGGTGCAAAAGTTAACTGCTAATTTGGATACCTTTTTATTCAATGGTTGTTAATTGTAAAGGATGGGTGGGCATTTAATCACAACAAGCAGAACGCAAAATATATTTTCCACACCATTGCGTAAAAAAAGCAATACGGAAAAGCCCGGAGTTTGATGGAAACCTAAAAGTACTTGCAAGTACCGGTCGTTAAAAGTGTGGAACGCTTATCAAGTTTAACTTGAAATATCTCTCGCAAGCAATTTTTATATGCAAAATGCGATGATTTTAAATCATATTTTGGCCTCGTCTGTCGATTTCAAGTGCTAACTCCATTTGTGTGGGAAAAGGTCATTATTTCCCTTTAACAGCTCTGCAGGGCACATGTGAAACTCAAAACTCAACCGATAATTTAGCCCTTGGTCCAACTCAGCATAGACATAAAAGGTTAAGCGGTTATCGCAGGCAGGCAGACGTATAGTGGACGTCACGGCTCTCATTTTAACTGAAAGGCTTTGGCTCTCAGTATGAAAGGGCATACGCCTAAAACCGCTAAGCTTGGCACATCCTGACACGTTTGTCAGAGTCGACAACAGACCAGGCTATCCCTCGACAGCAGACCACGATATCTGTAGACAGCAGACCAGGCTATCCCTCAACAGCAGACCAGGCTATCCCTCAACAGGAGACCACGATATCAGTCGACAGCAGACCACGATATCAGTCGAGAACAGACCAGGATATCAGTCGAGAACAGACCAGGATATCAGTCGAGAACAGACCAGGATATCAGTCGACAGCAGACCACGATATCAGTCGACAGCAGACCACGATATCAGTCGACAGCAGACCACGATATCAGTCGAGAACAGACCAGGATATCAGTCGACAGCAGACCACGATATCCCTCGACAGGAGACCAAGGTATCTGTCGACAGCAGACCACGACATCAGTCGAGAACGGACCAGGATATCCACTGACAGCAGACCAAGATATCCGTCGAGAACAACCAGGATATCCACCCAAAACAGATCAGGATATCCGTCGACAACAGACCAGACCATACTATCCGTCGAAAACAAACCAAGACATCTGTCGACAGCAGACTATGATATCCGTCGGCAAGAGACCAGGATATCCGTCGACAGCATACCAGGACACCAGTCACCAGTCGGCAACAGACTGGAATACCAGCTGCCACCACCAGGCAACAAACTGGAATACCAGCTGCCACCACCAGGCAACAGACTGGAATACCAGCTCCCGCCACCAGGCAACAAACTGGAATACCAGCTGCCACCACCAGGCAACAGACTGGAATACCAGCTGCCGCCACCAGGCAACAAACTGGAATACCAGCTGCCACCACCAGGCAACAGACTGGAATACCAGCTGCCGCCACCAGACAACAGACTGGAATACCAGCTCCCGCCACCAGGCAACAAACTGGAATACCAGCTGCCACCACCAGGCAACAGACTGGAATACCAGCTGCCACCACCAGGCAACAAACTGGAATACCAGCTCCCGCCACCAGGCAACAAACTGGAATACCAGCTGCCACCACCAGACAACAAACTGGAATACCAGCTGCCACCACCAGGCAACAGACTGGAATACCAGCTCCCGCCACCAGGCAACAAACTGGAATACCAGCTGCTACCACCAGGCAACAGACTGGAATACCAGCTGCCACCACCAGGCAACAAACTGGAATACCAGCTGCCACCACCAGGCAACAGACTGGAATACCAGCTGCCGCCACCAGACAACAGACTGGAATACCAGCTCCCGCCACCAGGCAACAAACTGGAATACCAGCTGCCACCACCAGGCAACAGACTGGAATACCAGCTGCCACCACCAGGCAACAAACTGGAATACCAGCTCCCGCCACCAGGCAACAAACTGGAATACCAGCTGCCACCACCAGACAACAAACTGGAATACCAGCTGCCACCACCAGGCAACAGACTGGAATACCAGCTCCCGCCACCAGGCAACAAACTGGAATACCAGCTGCTACCACCAGGCAACAGACTGGAATACCAGCTGCCACCACCAGGCAACAGACTGGAATACCAGCTGCCGCCACCAGACAACAGACTGGAATACCAGCTGCCGCCACCAGGCAACAGACTGGAATACCAGCTGCCACCACCAGGCAACAAACTGGAATACCAGCTCCCGCCACCAGGCAACAAACTGGAATACCAGCTGCCACCACCAGGCAACAGACTGGAATACCAGCTGCCGCCACCAGACAACAGACTGGAATACCAGCTGCCGCCACCAGACAACAGACTGGAATACCAGCTGCCACCACCAGGCAACAGACTGGAATACCAGCTGCCACCACCAGGCAACAGACTGGAATACCAGCTGCCGCCACCAGACAACAGACTGGAATACCAGCTGCCGCCACCAGGCAACAGACTGGAATACCAGCTGCCACCACCAGGCAACAGACTGGAATACCAGCTGCCACCACCAGGCAACAAACTGGAATACCAGCTGCCACCACCAGGCAACAGACTGGAATACCAGCTGCCACCACCAGGCAACAGACTGGAATACCAGCTGCCGCCACCAGGCAACAGACTGGAATATCAGCTGCCACCACCAGGCAACAGACTGGAATACCAGCTGCCACCACCAGGCAACAGACTGGAATATCAGCTGCCACCACCAGGCAACAAACTGGAATACCAGCTGCCACCACCAGACTACTAACACAACGTTACCAGCTGCCACCACCAGACTACTACAACGCCGACAGCAGACACACCCCACCTGACAACAAACCAGGCCACACGGCGCCTCGGACACAGACCAGGGAAGGTGTACCGTCCGGCGCGGCAGTGAGCCGGGATGCCTCGGACACAGACCAGGGAAGGTGTACCGTCCGACGGTGACCCGGGATGCCTCGGACACAGACCAGGGAAGGTGTACCGTCCGACGGTGACCCGGGATGCCTCGGACACAGACCAGGGAAGGTGAACTGTCCGGCAGTGAGCCGGGATGCCTCGGACACAGACCACGGAAGGTGTACCGTCCGACGGTGACCAGGGATGCCGCGGACACAGACCAGGGATGCCCCGGACACAGACCAGGGATGCCTCGGACACAGACCAGGGAAGGTGTACCGGCCGGCGCGGCAGTGAGCCGGGATGCGCCGTGCCGGGACGTGCCGTCCGGCGGTGAGCGGCAGCTGCCACACTGCCGGCGTCCGGCTGAGACGGCCGGCATAATTCGAGGGGATGGCCGCCAGCCGCGCCGCCACCAGCCGCCAGCCGCGCCGCCGGCGGAGTACGGCGATACGATACATTGATACAGCCGTGCCGGGCGTGACGCAGCTCCGTGACCCACCGACAGGCTGTCACCGTTCACCGGACCATATTACTGTGAACTCTATCACTGGTCACACCGGTCACCAGACCATATTACTGTGAACTCTAGCACTGGTCACACCGGTCACCAGACCATATTACTGTGTGGTCTGTCACTGGTCACACCGGTCACCAGACCATATTACTGTGAACTCTATCACTGGTCACACCGGTCACCAGACCATATTACTGTGAACTCTATCACTGGCCACACCGTTCACCGGACCATATTACTGTGAACTCTATCACTGGTCACACCGTTCACCGGACCATATTACTGTGAACTCTATCTCACTGGTCACACCGTTCACCAGACCATATTACTGTGAACTCTAGCACTGGTCACACCGGTCACCAGACCATATTACTGTGAACTCTATCACTGGCCACACCGTTCACCGGACCATATTACTGTGAACTCACTGGTCACACCGTTCACCGGACCATATTACTGTGAACTCTATCTCACTGGTCACACCGTTCACCGGGCCATATTACTGTGAACTCTATCACTGGTCACACCGGTCACCAGACCATATTACTGTGAACTCTATCACTGGTCACACCGTTCACCGGACCATATTACTGTGAACTTTATCACTGGTCACACCGTTCACCGGACCATATTACTGTGAACTATCACTGGTCACACCGGACCATATTACTGTGAACTCTATCACTGGTCACACCGTTCACCGGACCCAGTCACAAGACTCAGTCACCACCAGGCCCAGTCACTAGTAACCGGTGATCGGCGATCGGTGACCGGACCCAGTCACCAGGCCGTCACTAGTAACCGGTGATCGGCGACCGGACCCAGTCACCAGGCCCAGTCACCAGTAACCGGTGATCGGTGACCGGACCCAGTCACCAGGCCGTCACTAGTAACCGGTGATCGGAGATCGGTGGCCGGACCCAGTCACCAGGCCGTCACTAGTAACCGGTGATCGGTGATCGGTGACCGGACCTAGTCACCAGGCCGTCACTAGTAACCGGTGATCGGCGATCGGTGACCAGACCCAGTCACCAGGCCCAGTCACCAGTAACCGGTGATCGGTGACCGGACCCAGTCACCAGGCCGTTACTAGTAACCGGTGATCGGTGACCGGACCCAGTCACCAGGCCGTCACTAGTAACCGGTGATCGGTGACCAGACCCAGTCACCAGGCCGTCACTAGTAACCGGTGATCGGTGACCAGACCCAGTCACCAGGCCCAGTCACCAGTAACCGGTGATCGGTGACCGGACCCAGTCACCAGGCCGTCACTAGTAACCGGTGATCGGTGACCAGACCCAGTCACCAGGCCGGTCACCAGTAACCGGTGATCGGTGACCGGACCCAGTCACCAGGCCGTCACTAGTAACCGGTGATCGGTGACCAGACCCAGTCACCAGGCCCAGTCACCAGGCCCAGTCACCAGTAACCGGTGATCGGCGGCCGGACCCAGTCACCAGTAACCGGTGATCGGTGACCGGACCCGGGCAAATGACCCCGTCATCTGACCGCGTGACTTAGCAAAGTGATTGCTTAATTGAGATACATCTCAATTGGTTGATATGGTTGATATGGTTGATAACATGTGTTGAAAAATAGTCGAAATAGAGTAACGTAATTTATGAACGGTTCCTAACATAGGTAATACGTATCTGCGGGCCATACAGTATTCCCAGGTCATGCTGGGGCCTCGTTTGATCTGTCGTCAGCACGTTTGTCAGCACCAATCACGGCTCAGTATGCTGCCTACCTACCAATCACGGCCCATTATTCTGCCTACCTTTGTGGTCACGTGACGTGACGTAGGCAGAATACTGGGTCGTGATTGGTGCTGACAAACGTGCTGACGACAGCTCGAACGAGGCCTAGGTCATGTGAGGTGAGGTCGAGCTGAAACCCCGGAAATTGATTGAATTCGTCAAACGGAATCTACCCACCAAATTTCACGGCAATCGGGCCAAAGAAACCCACATTATTGCCAGAGACATGGAAATAGCCTCGGGGCATTTATCCGTCTCACCTCCTTACCACACTCAAAGGGCGGTTTATCAGAAAGTTGATAAGTCTCCGCCATTCTTTTTTGCACATTCCTAGATGATCTTAGGTTCATTCATTCAGCCAAGTTTGGCCAAGTTAATAGCAGGAAAACTCATATAAAAATACATTTTATGATTTTGACCCTAGTCAGGTCAAAGGTCATATAGAGGTCACGTGGATTTCCCCCTATTTCCGAATGGTCCAACACTGTGGAGCACTTTGATATTAGTATTATTCCGCTAAGTCCATTAACACAGAAGATATAAACGTTTTATTGTACGAAAAAAATCGTGACCTTGGATGACCTCTAAATATGACCTTTGAGGTCACCCGGACCAAACAGTGTGTGTGCATGTTTGTTATTCCGTCACAGCTGCAGAAAAAAAGAAGGTTTATGAGATACGTTGTTTAAGTTAATGTTGTTTAACATAGTTAATATAAAATCACAATGCAGACGCGCCATTACGTCCTTTAAACAATAAATGCAATTGACACAAAGATGTACAAACAGCAGACGGTATTTTTGTTTCCGTATAAAAACTGTTATTAGTCACGGAGCTTCCGATTCCGATTTCAAGTTATTCCGCCGCGCTGTCAAAACCATATTACTTGACACCAACTTCATTTTGGTTCACAACAAGTGCTGACCAGGTTGCTTTAAATTACCCTACGAAGCACTGCAAGATTTACGAGACACTGGAACGATCTAATTTAGCGTCGCGTGACTAACAACGCCGGAACCGAATCCCGGACCTGGATATGGATAGCGCTCCAATATCGAACGAACTCAGTGAACCACCACTGCAAAGTTGTTATAGGGTTATCTTGCAGGCGGATTGCAGTACATCTTTGTGTCAATTGCATTTATTGTTTAAAGGACGTAATGCGATTGGCGCGCCTGAATTGTGATTTTATATTAATTATGTAAACAACATTAACTTAAGCAATGTATCTCTTAAACCTTCTTCTTTGCTGCAGCTGTGACGGAATAACAAACATGCACACATTGGGTGGCTGTCACCCAGTCGGGAACAATTGCCCAGCCGGCTGCAGTCAATACATTGTCAGCGAGTCTGGTGACATTTTGTGAGACGTTCAATTGTTCCCTGGGCACGCTCTGTTCAGTTCAAACGATGCAGGCCACACAAAGGTTTCTTAGCTTAAGACTTCTTAACAAAGGCAACCGGTCCTAACATTTTCTTGTCCTGTTAGCTTAAACCTCGGCCTACGGGGGGGGGGGGGGCTGACAGCCCCCCCCCACGAGGTTTTTCTTGAATAACTTTTGACACATGGGATGCATCTTGCTTAAATTTTTGGTAGCTGAGTTTACACCAATTATACGTAGGCTGTAAAAATTTAATTGAAATTGGTTATGTAGTTTGGGAGATAAGTGTTTTGATGACGTCATGTTGGTAACAAAAATGAGAAATATTGGGAAAATCGTAGAAAACAGAGTTTTAAAGCAAATTGCAAACGCCATTCACCAAAGATACAAAATGGCACTCTTTAAAATGGCAATCTCAGATTTGCAAAATTTGGGGTCTTTGACCCCTAAAATAAAAAAATAAACTGATTTTTTTTTTTGGGGGGGGGGGGGGGGAAATCCCCACAAAATCAACATTTTAAAAAGATATTAGAAAAATCGGAATATATGTGAGAGACCTGAGTATGGACAATACTCATACCAAATTTCAAAGCAACATCTTCATTTTTGACTGAGTGATGGCTTCCTAAGTGTAAGAAACTGATGACGTCATTTTTTAATAACTTTCTTTGACATTTTTGGACAAGATACGAACAAATAATTACCTTTTTTTTATTTCTGAGCCAAAACTGGTCTAGGAACATGCCTTTTTATTTACATTTATCAATTTCTAATTTTGAGGTTTTCTGAAGAGCAAAATCGCTGTTCTGGACGTGGTAAATCCGAGGTCATTCACTTGACTTGGAAGGTCACCCGTTAACCTAAAACCTAACAATCGCATACTGTTAGATTCCTCTCATGACAGGCAACATGCTGGTTCTTACCGTATTGCTCTAAGTTGCTTGGTTTGGAAGTTAACGGGGGGGCTGTCAGCCCCCCCCCCCCCCCACCCCACCCGTAGGGCGAAGGTGAAAAAAGCTCCCGCAGGGCGAGGGTTAATGCTCTACATTACCCGGAAGCATACTGCTACCCCCAGTTCCAGTTATTGGCGACGAGCCGCAGGGTTGTGCCCGATTGCGCAATTGACTCAAGTTACTCCCGACTCAAGTTACCTCCTACCGGCAGCGCTCGACACTCTGATGGCACCCTGCCAGAACCGTGAGGGGTCAAGTACACAATGGTGACTACTAGAGTCAATTGCGTCATCGGGCACAACCCTGCAACGAGGAGTTACCCATTATCCGACACTACTCCTCAGTCTGCCATGCCCCTTAACCCTATTTGTAACAGGCTCCTGGCTACCCCTATTTGTAACAGGGGGGGGGGGGCGGATTCCGCCCCCCGGAGATCTCGAGATCTACTCGTCCGATTTTCAAAAATGAAACGGTGTTTGCTTCCCCTCAACACGATCTACATTTCTAAATAATAACAAAATCTAAATTTTGGATAGGGGGGCAACAGGGGGGCAAAAACTACACATTTTAGTGGTATTTTTGATCCAACATAGCTTTCATGTTTATCGACCGATTTTAACACAACTAATAGGAATCGATAGAGATTGAATTGGAAATTGATATATGATGGTGACGTTTTAAAATTCAAAAATCATAGGCGTGTGCAGGTCACTCAATATGGGGGTGAAGTAAATGCGTAATAAAACATTTTATGTTGTTTTTTGAACTGTTATAAATCATATTTTGTTTGCCATAGGCGGTACCAGGTTAGTGAAAAAGGAGGTCAAATTGGAAAGAAATATTAACCGCAGACAAGTTGCTACCCAGCACTATAAATATGTTACTGATCGTAGATAGTTCCTTTTTGCATGTTGTACTTCATCATAGGCGTATCCAGGATCCACACTGGGACAGCACAAGACCTTTTGATAAGTATATTATCCGCTATTATGATACTGACTAGTCAACAGTGACTATTCCACTACAAGTTCAATTAATATTGCTTACCCCCCTTTTTACCCTACCTGGACTCGCCTATTATCTCATAATCGTTCGTAGAGTAGCCTGTGGTGCGTGTTTCATTCGAAAACTGCAGTATGTTATGTCATTGTACGCCCATGCCTCTTAATTTCCTTGCAATAATATGACCCCCTTTCTTCCATTCCTGAGCGCGCCTCTGCCAAAAATGACTTTATTCCCTTTTCTGGCCTCATATGTGCATATATCATTATAAGCTAAACGTCTATTGCGCCGTTATCGCTGGCATATCGTCATCACCATGTCAGTCCCCCCCCCCTTTTCATGTGCCTGAACACGCCCCTGAAACTCTATATGTAATAAATTATGCAAATAATGGAATCAGAAGCTATCTTTTACATCTTGATAGCTATACATGTCCCTTACATCGCTCTATTGGCGTCCCGCCAAGCATTGAATACTTCCTGGAACCCCCCCCCCCCCTTTTCAAGCCCCTGAAACCGCCTCTGACATGCAATTTGTATGATATTTCATTAACATCAACTAATTTGCACTTGTTGCAATCACCGTAAACCGATGTAACGCTTTCATACTTGAGGCAGTTAGGAAGAAACCCGTGAAGGTCGCATTTCCGTATTATCGCCAAATGTCGCCTCCGAACCCACCCAAAACTGTGCCCTGGAACCGCCTCTGTTCAGGTTAAGAACTCAAAATTTGGACTCCAAATGCGGTATTCAATTCTATGAAAAGTCCCAAAATTGAATGGGCCTGCTCCCAGCCGTTCTGGAGATATCTGCGAAAAACATGAGGGGGGGGGGCGGAATCCGCCCCCCTGTTACAAATAGGGTTAACCCGCGCGGCGCTGGGGGAGGGGGGGGGGTAAATTTTACCCTCCCTCCCGGATTTTCTCAATAACTTGAAAACTATGAAATATATCACAGTGAAACTTATGGTACCTTATGGTGCATCAATTCTACGTCTTCTGCCATTTTTTTTTTTAATTCTTGAAAACTTTGGGGAGATAATGACGTTTTAGTGACGTCATGTCATTTTTGGTGAAAAACGTTAAATGTTTGAAAAATCGTAGAGCATAGCATGTTATTGCAACTCGCAAATAAAAGGCGTCAAAAGACAGAGAATAACATTGTCTTTAAAATGGCTATCTCGGATTTTCAACATTTTGGGTTTTTGACCCCCAAAAATGCAAAAAAACTACTTTTTTGGAAGAATTTCCACAAAGTTTTTTAAAAAGATTTTCAAAAAACCGGAAGAAATAATAGAGAACCGAGTATGAACGATGCTGAAACCAAATTTCAAAGCAATATCTTTATTTTTTACTGACTTATAGCTCTCGAAGTATAAGTAACTCATGACGTCATTTTTTGAATTTGCGTTTTTTGGCTTTTACTGACCAGATACAGACAAATGCATGCCACCACTGTATTGCTAAGACAAAACTAGTCTAGAAACATGCAATGTTTATTTAGATTAATTAATTTAAAATATTTCCTTATTGTGACCTGACCTTGACCTGAAGACCATTATATGGGGTCAGGCTGTGAAAATGGCTGCTTCTATCGAATTATACGTGTAAAATAACCCATACAACATGTGTCGCATGGCTTTCGTAGACCTGTGACCTTTTGTGACCTGATCTTGACCTTGACCTTTGCTTACAATTTCACTTTTACTTATGCAGGAGATGCATTATACAGTTGGGAGCACTTTGTGAGATAATAGTTGCAATATAAGGCTTTGGATGGAAAGTATAACCAAAAAAAAACAAATACTTAAATTTTGACACTTGACCTGATCGTGACCTGACATGTGACCTTATTTTAAGAATTTCGGGTACGCGTTAGATTCTTCTCACTGAGAGCTTTCGATCGCCGCCTTGCGCGTCTCGCTGCGGTTATTAGTTCGGAAGATACGGGGGGGGGTAAAATTTACCCCCCAGCACCGGGCGTTCGGATGGAGACCCCAGCGCCGCGCGGGTTAACCCACCAGACGCTGTTTTTTTTCTTCTCGCCCCCTGGTTTTCCAGCGATATCACGCGAACGCTTAGTGATAACGACGTGAAACTGTGTGTACCTTCAAATGAATACCTAGGCCACATGTGGGTAAAATTTGGTAGTAATCCCAGGTCAGGTCAGGTCACAGTGACGTCACAAAGCCAATTATAGGGTCATGATTCCCCATCCCGCTTCACAATGCCTCGGGAATTGTTACACTAAGCGTGATATCCTAACTTGGGGTCACATGGACGTCCTTTGCCTTTGACCTGACTTGACCTTGACCTTATGCGATGCTGAGAGGGAGATAGGTCATCATGGGTATCATTCGAACGGTCGTGATACAGCGAATTAACTGGTCCCATGTACAACTAATTGCTCAGTCAATTGATATTGATCTTACATGACATGCCATAAGTGATAAGGTCAAGGTCATGACCTGACTTTGACCTTATACGATGCTGATAGGGAAATAAGCCATCATGGGGTATCATTCGCACGGCCGTGATACAGCGAATAAACGGGTTCCATTTACTAATACTTTTTGCTTCAATTGATTTTGATCTTACAATGCATGCCATAATGTCAAGGTCAGGTCACGTTGGGTCAGGTCAAAATCAAATATTACGTGAAGTGCTTGGAAATAGTGCCATTTTATTCGCTGGCTCACACTCGTTCGAATGATACCCAGATTGGCCTATTTCTTTGCAAAAATCTGGTAGGATCAAGGTCAGGTCAAGTCAGGTCGTCAGATCAAGTCACATCAAGTAAGATCAAATCAGATCAAGTCAGATCAAGGTCAGGTGTCCTGTATGTAACCCCGTCCTATGGTATCCAAGTTATTTTCATCGGAGTTAAATTTTGATAATAATAAATAATACTAATAAAAGGCCTGATTAGCTCAGTCGGTAGGGCGGTGGTCTGTGGAGCGAGAGGACCCGGGTTCGAATCCCGGTGCCGCCCGCTCCGCTTCCTCCGATTGACTAATGCAGGTGTGGGATGGGCTCCCACACACTTGCCGCAGTCCTGGGAGGAGAAAGATCCCCCTGGGGCATTCCACGAGAAACAAAAAATCAGATCAACGGTCACCAAGTTATAGACTCGGGCATTTTTGAGAAGTAATGTTGTAAGACCATCTTTGATCGCCTGTAGCTTGTCAACGAATAGCACGAACGTAATATAATTACATATGGTTGAGCTCGCACTGATGCGAGGAAAGTTTTGGCAATTTCGGATTTTTCCGTTTTTGTTTTGTTTTTAGACCCCATGACATCGTGACCTAGTTTTCCATGAAATACCTTGATCTGTGGCACCTCAAAATTTTCATTTTTTTTTAAAAATCCAATGAAGTCTTTATTAATATTCTTTAAACAAGTATAAACAAACGTTTTACCTATAAAGAGTACTTTTTAGCTTCGCAAAAACTTCGGTACGCGGTGCTGCGAACACATATCTGTGTATCTTCGGACTGTGTAGAGATATCGAGATGCAGTTTAGACAGTGGATAGGTCTAAGTATCTGAGAGGAAAATGTAAGAATACTTTTGTGATCTGAGGTCAAGGTCAAGGTCGTATTTAATATCAAATATTGTAGGTAGCGCTTTGAACACATTTGTGTATCTCTGGACTGGGTAGAAATATCGAGATGCGGTAAACGACAGTGGTCTAAGTAGTCTAAGACGAAAATGTTCAAATACTTTTGTGATCTGAGGTCAAGATCAAGGTCATATTTAAGGTCAAATATTGAAATTGTGACCTTAAATATGACCCTTGACCTTGGCAGAGATATCGAGATGGAATAAACGACAGTGCATACTAAGTTCTAAGTATTCTGAAACGAAAATGTAAGAATAATTTTCTGATCTGCGGTCAAGGTCACGGTCGTATTAAAGGTCAAATATTGCAGGTAACGCTTTGAACACATTTATGTGTATCTCTGGACTGGGTCGAGATATCGATATGCGGTAAACGGCAGTGGATATGCCTATGTATTCTGAGACGAAAATATACAAATACTTTTGTGACTTGAGGTCAAGGTCAAGGTCATATTTAAGGTCAAATGTTGAAATTGCGACCTTAAATATGACCTTGACCCCAGATCACACAAGTATGTTTACATTTTTGTCTCGGAATACTTAGACCTATAGACTGTCGTTTACCGCATCTCGATATCTCTACCCAGTCTAGAGATACACATAAATGTATTCAAAGTGCTGCCTGCAATATTTGACCTTAAATACGACCTTGACCTCAGATCACACTGCCGACCTTGACCTCAGTATTTACATTTTCGTCTCGGAATACTTAGACCTATCCACTATCGTTTACTGGATCTCGATATCTCAACCCAGCCCGACGATACACAGATATATGGCTAACAGAGTTTTTGCGAAGCTTAAAAGTACTCTTCATAGGCAAAACGCTTTTTTTAAAGAATATTTATAAAGACTTCAGAAAAAAATCAAATTTTGAGGTGCCACAGATCAAGTTATTTAATGGAAAACTAGGTCACGAGGTCACGGGGTAAAACAAGAAAAACATCCGAAATTGCCAAAAGTTTCCTCGCATCAGTGCGAGCTAAACCATATGCACTTATATTACGTTGGTGCTGTTCGTTGACAAGCTACAGACGATCAAAGATGGCCTTACATGACCTCTCAAAAATGTCCGAGGCTAGAACTCGGTGACCGTTGATCTGCAAAAATTCAGATTGTCACAGCTGACTTTAGCGCCCGAGATTACCCTATACACCCATTTTCAGAATTGTCAAATATGAGGGTGTCAAATTTAATTATTTGTGGTCGATTTGTCGTGGAATCCCCCCCCCCCACCCATTGTCCCGTTGGGGGTGAGCTATTTTTTTTTAAAAAATCATCCCAAAGGTAATAGGAAACGTTCTAGCTATTCACCATCCATTGCTCTGGGCTGTGAAAAATCACGACCCTATAATTGGCTTTGTGACGTCACTGTGACCTGGCCTGATTTGGAAATTACACCAAATTTTCTCCAGATGTGCCCTAGGTATACAACTAGATGTGTGCAAAGTTTCACGTCGCTATCCCCACGCGTGCTGATGATATTGTCAAAGAACCAGGAGGGAGGAGAAGAAGAAAAAAACAGCCACTCGAAGGTGGCCTGGAGGCTCAGCGGCTGCCAGATTAACATGCCCCGTTCATGCTCTCAACATGAATCTACGATCTAGCTCCACCGCTACCGACCAGACACAGCCTCCCACTCCAGACTAAACCACTCCAGACTACACCACTCCAGACCAAACCACCCCAGACTACACCACACCGACCAAACCACCCCAGACAATATCCCCTGACGCCACGACCAGACACAGCCTCCCACTCCAGACCAAACCACTCCAGACTACACCACCCCAGACTAAATCACCCCAGGCTACACCACCCCAGACTAAACCACTCCAGACTAAACCACCCCAGACAGCATCCCTGACGCCCCGACCAGACACACCCTCCCACTCCAGACTACACCACTCCAGACTAAACCACCCCAGACTAAACCACTCCAGACTAAACCACCCCAGACAGCATCCCTGACGCCCCGACCAGACACAGCCTCCCACTCCAGTCTAAACCACTCCAGACTAAACCACTCCAGACCAAACCACCCCAGACAGCATCCCTGACGCCCCAACCAGACACACCCTCCCACTCCAGACCAAACCACTCCAGACCAAACCACCCCAGACTAAACCACTCCAGACCAAACCACCCCAGACAGCATCCCTGACGCCCCGACCAGACACAGCCTCCCACTCCAGTCTAAACCACCCCAGACTAAACCACTCCAGACCAAACCACCCCAGACTAAACCACCCCAGACTACACCACACCGACCAAACCACCCCAGACAATATCCCCTGACGCCACGACCAGACACAGCCTCCCACTCCAGACCAAACCACTCCAGACTACACCACCCCAGACTAAATCACCCCAGGCTACACCACCCCAGACTAAACCACTCCAGACTAAACCACCCCAGACAGCATCCCTGACGCCCCGACCAGACACACCCTCCCACTCCAGACTACACCACTCCAGACCAAACCACCCCAGACTAAACCACCCCAGACTAAACCACTCCAGACTAAACCACCCCAGACAGCATCCCTGACGCCCCGACCAGACACAGCCTCCCACTCCAGTCTAAACCACTCCAGACTAAACCACTCCAGACCCAACCACCCCAGACAGCATCCCTGACGCCCCGACCAGACACACCCTCCCACTCCAGACCAAACCACTCCAGACCAAACCACCCCAGACTAAACCACTCCAGACCAAACCACCCCAGACAGCATCCCTGACGCCACGACCAGGACCCTGAACCAGCCTAAACTATTTCCACTCCGGTTCTGTCCACCGGAGAACAAAACAAGCACAAATGCGCTGCACAATCACGCAAGTTTACGAACTTATACAATAGAAACCGCACACAGAATGTATTTAATTATCGGAGCCCTGGGTCTAGTCCTCCGAGTTCTTCGACAACTACCTCAGCGCCGTTTTCTTGCAACCATCTACCTTCATTAGTCCAGGCACTGGAGCTTCCGTTGCTGTTCCATCCCGTTGCTGTTCCATCCCGCCAATGACCGTCCTTGACTGACCTTGACCTCGGCGCCTGATGCGCCCGGCATCAGCTCGGCGATCTTCCGCAGGTTGATGCCTCGCGTCAGGTTCATCTTGCGCGAATGGATGCGCAGAATGTCGAGTCGCGCCTCTTCGTTAGGCGGAGGGAACTCAATCTTACGGTCGATCCGCCCGGGCCGCAGCAGCGCAGAGTCCAGGATGTCGATACGGTTTGTCGCCATGATCACCTGCAGGTCAGGTCAGGTCAGGTCAATCATTGGAATTTGATTTGGATTGAATCAATCAAGATTTTGATTGTTATTTTATAAATTATTATTTGGGTTTAAGGGCGCCGCAGCTACTAGGCTATATGGCGCCCATGATATTTAATAAATGGAGCTTTGATGATGGTTTTGCTAAAATGTTTATGACTGTAATGACTTCTCATTTGTTCAAAGCGGCATTTTGCATAAATGAGGCATAAATGAGGCCGACACCGGACCAGAGGCGGACACCGGACCAAAGGCCGACACCGGACCAGAGGCGGACACCGGACCAGAGGCCGACACCGGACCAGAGGCGGACACCGGACCAGAGGCCGACACCGGACCAGAGGCGGACACCGGACCAGAGGCCGACACCGGACCAGAGGCCGACACCGGACCAGGGGCCGACACCGGACCAGAGGCGGACACCGGACCAGAGGCCGACACCGGACCAGAGGCGGACACCGGACCAGAGGCGGACGTCCGGCCGGCCGGTGAGCGGACGTCCGTCCATCCGGTGAGCGGCTGCTCCGGGCTCAGTCTCGGCCGCCGCCCGCCGCCGCCGCCGCCCGTGGCACTCCACTCCATTAGGTGGGACGGCCAGGACGCCATTAGTGGCGGACAGCGAGGTTCGATCGCCGCCGGGTAACCAACACTCGGCACACAGAGTCCCCACAGTTCACAGTGGCGCCGGGTACCGATACTCGACACACAGAGTCCCCACAGTTCACAGTGGCGCCGGGTACCGCCACTCGGTACACAGAGGCCTCTCGCCGTCAGACCACACAGGCGCCGCAGAACAGCAGGAACATCCCCCCATTATACAGTAGGGTTAGGTTATACAGTATCGTCCATCCAGGATCCATGGCAGACAGCGAAATTATAAGGCGCTGATTCATAACATTAAGATTGAGAGCAAAATTGCCGCAAAAAAAAAAAACAGGTGGAGGTGAAGGCCGGGGCCCAATCTTACCAAGAGCCCAGTCTTACCAAATGCCGTGAATGGGCAAGTACGGCGGTCCAAGTACGGCATTGGTCTACGGGTGTCACAGCTTCTCCCGCCGTACGTCTCCCGGGCAACATACGTCACAGCGTCTCCCGGGTAACATGCATCACAGCGTCTCCCGGGTAACATGCGTCACAGCGTCTCCCGGGTAACATGCATCACAGCGTCTCCCGTCGTACGTTACCCGGGTAACGGGCGTCACAGCGTCTCCCGTCGTACGTCACCAGGGTAACATGCGTCACAGCGTCTCCCGTCGTACGTTACCCGGGTAACATGCATCACAGCGTCTTCCGGGTAACATGCGTCACAGCGTCTCCCGGGCAACATGCGTCACAGCGTCTCCCGGGTAACATGCGTCACAGCGTCTCCCGGGTAACATGCGTCACAGCGTCTCCCGGGCAACATGCGTCACAGCGTCTCCCGGGTAACATGCGTCACAGCGTCTCCCGGGTAACATGCGTCACAGCGTCTCCCGTCGTACGTTACCCGGGTAACATGCGTCACAGCGTCTCCCGCCGTACGTTACCCGGGTAACATGCGTCACAGCGTCTCCCGTCGTACGTTACCCGGGTAACATGCATCACAGCGTCTCCCGGGTAACATGCGTCACAGCGTCTCCCGGGTAACATGCGTCACAGCGTCTCCCGGGTAACATGCGTCACAGCGTCTCCCGGGTAACATGCGTCACAGCGTCTCCAGCCGTACGTCACCCGGGTAACGGGCGTCACAGCGTCTCCCGTCGTACGTCACCCGGGTAACGGGCGCCGGCCGATGGTAAACACAACCCCAGCCTGTCTGAGAGACTGTCTGAGAGACTGTCTGAGAGACTGTCTGAGAGACTGTCTGAGAGACTGTCTGAGAGACTGTCTGAGAGACTGTCTGAGAGACTGTCTGAGAGACTGTTTGAGAGACTGTCTGAGAGACTGTCTGAGAGACTGTCTGAGAGACTGTCTGAGAGACTGTCTGAGAGACTGTCTGAGAGACTGTCTGAGAGACTGTCTGAGAGACTCTCAGAAAGACTCAGAGCTCTGAGCAGCGACACACTCAATCCCGCCCGTCTTAGTCGACCGACTCGAGACGGATCAATACGCCAACGCCAAATCACTATAGCTCCCTCCGTGCAGCTATAGTGAGTCGACCGATTCGAGACGGATCAATACGCCACCGCCAAATCACTACAGCTCCCTCCGTGCAGCTATAGTGAGTCGACCGAATGGAGACGGATCAATACGCCACCGCCAAATCACTACAGCTCCCTCCGTGCAGCTATAGTGAGTCGACCGAATGGAGACGGATCAATACGCCACCGCCAAATCACTACAGCTCCCTCCGTGCAGCTATAGTGAGTCGACCGAATGGAGACGGATCAATACGCCACCGCCAAATCACTACCCGTATTACCGACAGTACCCGTATTTTGATTATGCAGCGAGCCATAGCTCTGAGAGTGTATGGTCATGGCTCAGATCAGTACCGCTCAGCAAATCGCCTTGCTAGAGCTGCGTTCAGGGCAGACAAGCGCCGGTACGTGGGCGACCGCATTCTCGAGCAGGGGAGAGCTAGTTGCTGGAAATCCGCCCGAGACTTATTGGGTAGCAAGAGGTCGAATGCCCAGGTGTTACCATCTACCTCGCATGACGACATGAACGCATTTTTTGTTAATGTCGGTCCGACCGTGGCGGCCGAGCTGGAGGCGCAAGGTCCACCTCCCTCTCTCCCCACTCGTTTGCCGAGAGTGGGAGCTTGTTACTTTTCACTGCATCCAATCAGTATGAGTGCCCTACACCGCATCGTCTTTAGTATGCGGAACTCCCCGGCTCGTGGTGTTGACGGCCTCTGCATCCGTATCCTGAAGCTCGCCTTCAATTCCATCGGCCACGTCCTTCTCTTCCTCATCAACTCCTGCATCACGACCAACGACGTGCCTACCTCCTGGAAACACTCCCTTGTGTATCCAATCCATAAATCCGGCAATCCTTCTGATCCTTCCAACTTCCGCCCAATTTCAATACTTCCGGTCATACCCAAAATAGTGGAGCGGGCGGTGCAACGCCAGCTCTACTATTACCTTTCATCCAACCATCTCCTTGCTCCTACCCAGCACGGTTTCCGCCCACGGCACTCTACGGAGACGGCGCTCACTTGTATCACTGACCACATGCTCTCGGCTGTCGACTCTGGTAAAATTGCTTTGCTTTGTTTGATTGACTTAAGCAAATGTTTTGACGTCATTCACCATGGAAAACTGTTAGTCAAACTTCAGGCTCTCGGCATAGACACTTTGTGGTTCCAAAATTACTTGCACGGTCACACTCAGAGTGTTAGCTTCCCTGGCTCTGATGGCAAGATTGTAACGTCCACTCCGCGTGATATAAATCAAGGGGTCTTTCAGGGCTCATCGCTCGGACCCATTCTCTTCAGCGCGTTTGCAAATGACTTGAGTCTTCATGCGGCTGATGCGATTGTGGTGCAATATGCCGATGATACTCAAGTCATGATTTCGGAACCAAAATCTTGTATGCCAGCGCTTATCGCCCGCATGGAGTCGGCTCTCGCTTCTCTTGGGGACTACTTTCATTGCAATGGGCTTAAAGTTAACGTAAGGAAGTTCGAACTCCTTACCATCGGATCACGACAAAATTTGCGCTCACTTCCTCAGTTTACTATCAAGTTCCGTGACACTTACCTGGTACCTCACTCAGAGGCACGCAACTTGGGTGTCATTTTTGATCAGCACCTCACCTGGGACGCTCATGTGTCAGCCCTCTGCCGTAAGTGCTGCGGTATCCTTGTCAGTCTATCCCATATCCGTCACTACCTCCCGTTACAAATACTTCCCGAAATCGTCACCGCCCTAGTGTTCTCTCACATTCGTTACTGTTTGGTCATGTACGGAAACGGCTCTGCCAAAAACCTGCATCGCATTAAAAAAACTCATCAACTTTGCAGCGCAAGTCGTTTCCGGAAAACGCAAGTTTGACCACATTTCGGAGGTGCGGGAAGCACTGGGGTGGCTCGATGCTCCCGACCTCTTCCTTTATCAAACCCTCTGTCTTCTCCACAAAATCCGCAGCACCGCTGAGCCGGAGAGTCTCGCCGGTCTATTTTCTCACAACTGTGAGAGACCGGCGCACTCCCGAACGACCCGACAGGACCACCACCTATCTCTTCCTCGGGTCAGGACAGAGGCCGGAAAGAGGCGCTTTGCCTACCGCGCTGCGCGCAATATGAACGGTCTGCCACGCGACTTCGAGTGCATGTCTGCTGGCAAGTTCATGAGAGAGCTGAAGCGTAGCCTGGAGCCAGGGCGCCATACCTGACGTGACATGCGAGGTGCACTGAGTTTTATGCGTGTGTGGAAGTGTGAAAGTCCGAAAGGCCGGCTGGACAGTCGAAGATAATGACAAGCACCTCAGAGAAGGCAGCTCTGGAGGACCATCGGGCGCGCTTGGCCAAGGAGAGCAAGAACATGAGGAAGCGGCTTCTGCCAGGCCAGGATGGACCGTCCAAGAAACGGAAGCGCAGTCGTCCCCACCAATGATTCAAGCAGCGAAGGCGGCGACATCCAGTGGCTAGTGGATGACGATGACGACAGCGACGACGACATTGACGAGGAAATTCCTGACGCTTAGCAGGAAGAGGAGTTCGACGTACGGAAGATCGACGTCGGGGACTTCGTTTGCGTCAAGGTGGCATCCCAGAGGGCGGAATCGGAGGACTTCGTCGCCGAAATCGTCGGTGTCGGGCAGTGGCGGCGGAAGAGGGGGCAGCTGCCCCCCCCTCCCCCACTCAAGAAGTTGGGGGCAAACATATGATTTTGCCCCCCCCCCCATACATTTGTTAAGAGGGGCCCTCTAAGAAGTTGACCGAGGGACCCGAGGTGCTCCCAACCAGCCTTGGAAGGCCTGAGGGGGCCCTTGGAAGGCCCGAGACTTCAACATGGGCCTGTCCGACTTTTTTGCGACCATTTAGAGGCCCTGCAAAATATACTGGCCGAACTCCGAGATACCATGTTCCGCGATTTTGTGTTGTTGTTGTTGTTGGGGGGGGGGGGGGGGGGCTTTGGCCGTTGGAGGTGGGCCCTTTTGGCGGAGGGGTTCCCTTGGGTTGCTTTGCCCCCCCCCCCATCCGAAAATGCCTTCCGCCGCCACTGGTGTCGGGGAGAATGGGACGGCCGAGTTCCTGGTGAAGTTCTTGGCGGCCAGTCGCAAGCGCTGCAATCACTTCTTCTTCACGGACGAGGAACCGGCAATGGTGCAGGCATCCGACGTGATCCGCCATCTTCCGACACCATCACACAGTGGGCGATAAGGGCCTTTTAGCGTGACACGGCGTTTCTGCTTCAATTTACGGCATCGGTTTGAACATGTAGCATATCAATCGATAGCTGATGAATCAGGGAGCTCAAAATATGCACTTCTTGTATCTGGGTTTAACCCGGCATTGACCGGGGGAGGCAAATATTGCCCCCCCCCTCGTTATCTCCGGAACCAATGATCGCAGCGAGACGCGCAAAGCGGCATTCGAAAGCTCTCAGTGACTCACATCTAAAGCATACTCGAAATTGTGGAATTGAGGTCACATATTAGGTCAAAGTCGGGTCAAAGGTCAAAATCGAGGCATTTCAGTTTATGGGCCATACTTTCCATCCAAAGCCTTTGATTGCGACTATTATCACCCACAATGCTCCCAAGGGTATAATACACATCCCGCATGAGCTAAAGTGAGATTCTTGGCAAAGGTCAAGGTCAGGTCACAAAAGGTCACTATGCGCAGAAAATCTACGGAAGTCATGCGACACATGTTTTATGGCCTATTCTACACGTATAATTCGATAGTGAATAGTGATAGTCATTTTACCATCTGACCTCATTTAAGTGAAGTTAGTGTCAAGCTCAGCTCAAATCAAGGTCAGGTCACATAAGGTCACAATTTGAAATTGATAAATATAAATACAAAAGGCATGTTTCTAGACCGGTTTTATCTCATAAATACAGTGCTGGCATTTATTTGTCTGTATCAGGTCAATAAAAGCCAAAAACGCAGTAACAAATATGACGTCATGAGTCACTCTTACTTAGGGAGCCATAAGTCAGTCAAAAACAAAAATATTGCTTTGAAATTTGGTTTGGGTATTGGCCATATGTGGTTCTCCAACATATATTCCGGTTTTTGGAAAATGTTTGAAAAGTTTGATTTCGAGGGCATCTTTTTAAACAAAATATATTTTTTTCATTTTTGGGGGTAAAAAGGAAAAATGTCGAAAATCCGAGATAGCCATTTTGTAGCCCTTGTCATTTGCCATCTTTAAGCTTTTGTCTTTAGAAAATGGCCTTTGTACGGCCAGTTAGCCAGGGACAGCAGAGATCCGGGCAGTGCAATGGCGCAGAGCTAATAGTGATGTACACTATAAAATAAGCTCCAAAATAAAAAGCGCAAATATGCGCAAGGTTTCTTTTAATAGGCACAAAGTATTAACTGTAACGAGGCAGAAATTGTTCATCAAAGCGGAGAACCGTGGAATGAAAATTATAGGATTAACTCAAGTTTTGATTTTGTTGGTCAGCCACTTAAAATAGCATACCTCACTTAATGTTAGAATATAAAATTGCTAATTCACATGAAAAGGTCATACATAGGTATTTCGGGCTGCTGACGATTCATACTTTCAAGAAAAAATACCACAAAGCCTCTACGAAACGTTCTTTGCCTCTCACATTAGCATGTATCCATGCGATGAGAATGAGGCGCGCCATAGCAATATCGGCGGCTGAACAATAGTGTGTGCTTGAAGACATGGTGCATACAAATAAACACATTTATTGGCGAATCGGTGTTATACTTTCATGCTATGGACATTTTTCTTGAAAATGGGCCGTATAAAATAGTCATTTTTGAAATTTTATTTTTCACCCCATGTCGCGCGCGCTAGCAGACCGTTATCGCCCACTGTGGTGCGTGGGACGATAAAACGGACCAAGGGCGTTGAGCACTTCAACGTCGCGCTCTGCCATCTGAACCTGCAGTAATGTGTCGGACTCGTGTTCTGGCAGCAATCAATATATTACAGTGGATCGGAGCAGTATTTTTGTTCGTGAATGAATGGGTTGACATGCTTTCTGCACATCAAGCACTCGGATAATCCTTGACTGTTCGTTGCAGAGATGGTTCAGAGTGTGTTGCTGGAACGTGTTCTGTAGGTATGAGTTGGCCCAATTTTTTTTTTTGCTGGCACATTTTTAAGAAATAAAACAATTTGCTAATCAAAATAAAACTTTTTTCGCAGGACACTCGAGGATACAAAGTGCTCTCCTGCGGGGCGACCATACACTGGCATGTTCACGTCCTTCGTCGTTGAAGCTGACTCGCCCGCAGTGGGGATTACCTAATTCCATCCCACACCCCGACCAAGTGCCTGCCCCCCCCCCCCCCCCCAGCCAAGTCGCATCGGCCCCGGGGTAACTTGGCCGGTTGAGTGACCTGTAAACATGTGTAAATGCTACTAAAACGAACTGTACTATCGTTGTATGCTTAATATACCGGAACACCAAATAAATTTGACACCTATTAGCATTGTGTAAGTGATCAAATGTGACCATGATTTTAAGATATATATATATATATATATATATATATATATATATATATATATATATATATATATATATATATATATATATATATATATATATATATATATATATATATATATATATATATATATATATATATATATATATATATATATATATATATATATATATATATATATATATATATATATATATATATATATATATATATATATATATATATATATACATATATATATATATATATATATATATATATATATATATATATATATATATATATATATATATAAATATATATATATATATATATATATATATATATATATATATATATATATATATATATATATATTTTAAACGGCCAAGTGACCCCTGTCTCCCCTACTGGTGTTGGTTTAGGATGCAAAATAACGTAAGGGGGAAAAGCCCCCCCCCCGTGAGTTTCTCGCACACAGCGACGCGGGCACTCATACAATGCGCGCGTGACGCCACTCCCTGACCCACATTCAGAGTTCGGTGTTCCCACTCGGTGAGCGCTGATTAGACACGTGTCCTCCGTTGTTTTTGTGTCCACAGGGCCAATCAAGAATGCATACACAATCTGATAACGGGCGTGGCAAAGCTTCACCTTGATTCCAAACGCTGTAGCCATACTGTCGCGGGCCCCGGGAACCATATCCAGTGTTGAACACGGGGGCGGGCTGGCGTTTACCGGAGCAGTGACAGTAATGTGAGAGGCAGGCTTCACTGGACGAACAGCTGGCGTTTACCGGAGCCGTGACAGTAATGTGAGAGGCAGGCTTCACTGGACGAACAGCTGGCGTTTACCGGAGCCGTGACAGTAATGTGAGAGGCAGGCTTCACTGGACGAACAGCTGGCGTTTACCGGAGCCGTGACAGTAATGTGAGAGGCAGGCTTCACTGGAAGAACAGCTGGCGTTTACCGGAGCCGTGACAGTAATGTGAGAGGCAGGCTTCACTGGACGAACAGCTGGCGTTTACCGGAGCCGTGACAGTAATGTGAGAGGCAGGCTTCACTGGACGAACAGCTGGCGTTTACCGGAGCCGTGACAGTAATGTGAGAGGCAGGCTTCACTGGACGAACAGCTGGCTTTACCGGAGCCGCGACAGCCTGGGGCTCCGGTGGATGAAGAGCTGGCTTTACCGGAGCTGTGCTAGCCCGGGGCTCCGATGGACGAAGGGCTGGCGTTCGAGCTCTTTCTTCACCCCATTCAGCCAGCGGCAATGTCCGAGGTCACGACACCGAACATCGCCGTGCCGCCAACAGAGCGAATAACACAGATAGGCTGTGTACAGAGCGAATAACACAGATAGGCTGTGTACAGAGCGAATAACATAGATAGGCTGTGTACAGAGCGAATAACATAGATAGGCTGTGTACAGAGCGAATAACATAGACAGGCTGTGTACAGAGCGAATAACACAGATAGGCTGTGTACAGAGCGAATAACACAGATAGGCTGTGTACAGAGCGAATAACATAGATAGGCTGTGTACAGAGCGAATAACACAGATAGGCTGTGTACAGAGCGAATAACACAGATAGGCTGTGTACAGAGCGAATAACACAGATAGACTGTACAGAGCGAATAACATAGATAGACTGTGTGCAGAGCGAATAACACAGATAGACTGTGTACAGAGCGAATAACACAGATAGGCTGTGTACAGAGCGAATAACATAGATAGGCTGTGTACAGAGCGAATAACAGATAGACTATGTACAGAGCGAATAACACAGATAGACTGTGTACAGAGCGAGTAACACAGATAGGCTGTGTACAGAGCGAATAACACATATAGGCTGTGTACATAGCGAATAACATAGATAAGCTGTGTACAGAGCGAATAACACAGATCGACTGTACAGAGCGAATAACACAGATAGACCGTGTACAAAGCGAATAACACAGATAGACTGTGTACAGAGCGAATAACACAGATAGGCTGTGTACAGAGCGAATAACACAGATAGACTATGTACAGAGCGAATAACACAGATAGGCTGTGTATATAGCGAATAACACAGATAGGCTGTGTACAGAGTGAATAACACAGATAGGCTGTGTACAGAGCGAATAACAGATAGGCTGTGTACATAGCGAATAACTCAGATAGACCGTGTCGTTCAGGAATTCCATTTAGAGCCGGGACAGCATGGCGTCTGGCTCGAACCAATCGCGGAAATCAATCAAGGCATTCCTTTCTGCGGAGCACTTCATCTGTGCCTCGGGAGCCCGTCTGAGCGTCGCCAGCGGAGCAATGCTGGCAGGGGGACTGCGGCGCGGGCTGCGGCGAGCCAGCACGGCGGACAGACCACGGCACTCTGAACGCCACAGCGTCAGCCCAGTCAGCCAGTCAGTCCAGTCCAGCACGGCGGACATCACGTCACTCTGAACATCACAGCGCACGGTCAGCCAGTCAACCATAGAGACAACCCAGATAGACGACCAATGGCGCATATAGGACTGCATCCACACCGAATAAAGGACAGGCTGCAATAGCAAAATATTACTAATCATAAATGCTGTGCCGGTCTGCTGACTTGATAGATTTCCAAGATCAGGAAGGTATTGCTCTACGCCTGGTCTGCTGACTGGATAGATTTCCACGATCAGGAAGGTACTGCTCTACTCAGATTTGTGTGTATTTCTCGGGCTTTGACCCCGCCAACCGATCGCGTAATTGGTGGTCACGTGCAGAATCTATTCGTTCAGTTGTATGTGTCCAACCATACCTGGCCACGGTTCGACCAGTCCACTGACGTCCTCTGATCGTGAACGCCGCGACTGCTGCCATCAGCCGCAGCCCATTCCAGTCAGGGTCAAATCACGAGCAAGCACGGGCAACAAGACATGTCTTTGAGCATTACTGACGACAGCTCTACCTTCCGTGGTTGTTCATCAATGAATCAAAATTGTATCTCATTCGAAATGTCAACTTGATAGGTAAATCAGATCCAGTGAACATTGTGAGCGGATTGTTCACAACAAAACCATTATGGAGCAAACCTCCTCGATCAGGTCCGTATTGATTCGACCTAGCACAGAGAAGCCGGACAAAGCCATTCATCATTCACTTACCGGGGCATAACAGAATGCCTGATACTCAGCACACACACACACAAAAACCGATCCGTCTCCATGATGTATGAACATTCAGAGCAAACAATTACAAAGCTGGATTCGTCAAGCGCTTGTGAGGGTCCGGCCGGCTAGGAGGGGGAGGGGGAGTTTGACCACCGCTGGCAGCAGCATCGGACAGGCCCGGGCCCAGTACGCCACCAGTCCAGTGCTGTGTGTACTCTGCGCAGGCGTCAACAGATATTGCCGGCACCACGCCGGCCCATAGCATGCAGCCAACAAAATACACCTGCTTCGTGCAGGTGTCTTTTGTTCAAACAGCTGCAGCACTAATGCAGCACAATACATACTCGAACAAACATGATGTTTGCGCTCTAAATACTGTCAGAGATCGCTATAAACTATCCTC
This sequence comes from Chirona hameri, assembly GCA_036785665.1. Lineage (NCBI taxonomy): Eukaryota > Metazoa > Arthropoda > Thecostraca > Balanomorpha > Balanidae > Chirona > Chirona hameri. Next base: position 57,653 of record JAXIVJ010003113.1, read on the forward strand.
CGGCTGTTGTTGTTATAGCTCCTCCTGGACGTGGCCTAGGGGGCCGCGCCATAGCCCCGGAGGGGCTCCTTGTGACGTAGGTAGCCCGCGGCCAAGGCCGCGACGACGTCCGCGTCCCTCATCGCCTCCGGCCTCGGATGGTTGTTGCCCAGCAGGCGGAGGCGGACTCCAGCCAGGCACGGGCACCGGAAGAGCACGTGTTCTGGGGTGTCCGCCCCCTCACGGCAGATGATGCAGAGGGAGGCTGGGCACTCCCTGTTGCTGCACTGAGTGCAGGCTGGGGTTGGCCGGCGGCCGAACCGGTGAAGATACGATTCGGCGCGTCCCCAGTGACCGGCGCGCAGCTGGTGGACGTTCGCCGCAGCGTCTCGGTCGTCACCGGGGACTGGTGCCGCGTCTCGGTCGTCACCGGGGAGTGGTGTCGGGAGCCGATCTCGCATGATGGCCCGGAAGAGCCCGGCCGGCCATTCGGACTGATCCAGTGGTGAGTGGCGGTGCGGCCCGCAGCCTTCATAGCGGTGTGGACGTCTGTAGGCGTGTCCTCCTGCGGCAGGGCCGAGGTCTCCCGGCGAGGACGTCTGCGCCCAAATTTTCTTACATACATCTGGACGTTTCTTTGAAAACTAGAACTGCGCGGCGGGTGTCGTGTCCCTGGCAGGGGCCGGCTGGGTAGGCTGACGCGGTGTTTCTCTCGCTTGCGCTGTTTCGGCTCGTGGCGGCGGTCGTGAATACTGAATTGTGACTGGAACTATTTCAGAACTAGTGCTCAAACCCAAGCACAGTAATTGTGCTTTTGTGCTAGTTCTGCCTTGTTTTTCTCTTTGAGTGACTCGTTTAAGCAATAAACAAGATGATGATGATGATGATGATGATGATGTACCGCCCGGCCGCTGCTAGCAGAGTCATCGGAGGACCAGATGTCCACTCCGAGGGCCTATCCCTGCGCGGCCGGACCTCCCACCAGCAGTCGCAGCGCCACCTGGGAGTCGGTGCAGACCACCAGCGGTCGGGTGTCGGCCACGAGCTCCGTCGCAGTCCGCAGAGCTGACCGTAGAGCGCAGAGCTCCGCCCTCGTGTAGGAGCACAGAGTGGCCACCGGGACACGGACCTCGCGCTCCTCGCCATTCGGCAGGCAGATCAGGGCTCCGCCCCCGCCGCGCGCCACCCCGGCATCCGCTGAGCCGTCCGTCCAGATCCATGTCGCATCTGGCGGGCGGGAGGGCGGCCAGGCATTTCTCTGCCGCCGCCATGCGCACCTGGTCTGGGGCGCCCCGCCCCCCGCAGTCCTCTACTTCAAGACCGGATATGTCGGTCGTCTGTCTCCATGGCGACAGGATCACACGCAGCCGCACCTCGAAGGGGGTGTCGGCCGCCCCCATATGGGCGAGAGCTTCACGCCTCTCGGTCCTCCAGCCCTTAACCCGCGACTTACTGGGGGGCGGGGGGCTATTTTTTGCCCCCCCCCCCTCCCGTTATTTTGCAATAACTCTTTAACGAACACCGGTATCGTCACCAAATTTGCAGTAGCTTTTCTCACATCAATTCTACACATGTTGGCAAAAGGAAAAACATGAGGTGATGATAGATCAACCGGAAATGACGTCAGAGTGACGTCATGTTCTTCGGTTTTTGTTGCAAAATAATGGTTTGCGGAAAACGCTGTCAAAGGTACGATGTTTGAGATAAACTCAATTGTCTTGAATCAAATTACTGACAATTGACCGGGCTATCAAACTGCTATCTCTGATTTTTGAGGGTTTTTTAATTCAAAATTTTGAGAAATCCAAATACATTTTTTTTAAACAAAATTTTCAAGAAAAAAAAACAGAATTATCCGAAAACAAAACCGGAATATATGTGATCGAGACGTGTGCGGTGAATATGTGTACCAAATTTGAAGTCGATATCTTCAAAAATGACTGAGTTATGACCTTGAAATGATAAAAATCGACCACCTCTCACAGCATTACTATGCATAAAAAACGCATTTCCATTTTTGCTTTTTACTTCTATTTAAATGAAACAAATAATGTTCTAAGGTCATTTTTGGCGTTTTAGACGAAAAACAAACCCATAAACATGTGTTACAACGCCTAACGACCGTAATCTGCAGTTTGACCTCGTGACCTCGGATTACCTTGCCCTGACCCAAGGTCATAAACAGCTTAGAAAGGTACTTAGAAGTGTCAGACACACGAATCATACCTATTTAACGACAGCTTATGCGTTTAATATCGCAATTTTGCGCGACAATTCCATCCATCGAGACCTGACACGGTCAAACATTTTGTACTTGACCTGACCTGTGATGTCATCGATGACCCCGAGGTCAACAATATTATGTTTCCCTCGATAAATCTCGCAGGGCTATCGAATGCCGTTTGAATTTTTACATTCGGTCCAGTAGTTCCGGAGATCCGAGGGGGGGGGGGCAAAAAATAGCCCCCCCCCTCCCCAGTAAGTCGCGTTATGAAACATACCCCAGTAACTCGCAGGTTAACATTCTTCAGCCGGTGGGGCGCACACGCGTCTCCGACCGTCCGCAGAGAGTCCCCCGGGGGAAGCGAGGCAGCGAGACCGAGCATCCTGACGGCGAGCGCGCAGCGGCGGACGCGAGCGGGGAGCAGTCCAGCTTCCGCCATCAGCTCGTCCATCGGGGTCGACGACGGACATCCGGTGATCACCCGGGCCGCCGCGCGCAGCTCTCGGTCGATTGCCTCCAGGTGCGACGGGGACGCTGCCGGCATCCACGCAGCGGCGCAGTGCTCCAGTGCGCCCCTAACGTAGCCGTTAGCCACGGTCCGCAGCTGCACCTCTCCTCTCCCCAGTTCCGGCCCGTTAGCTGTCGAAGGTGGGCGATGCACGGCATCCGCTTCAGCTGCGTCCCCAGCTCCTGTGCGGAGAAGGGCTGGCAAGCCTCTGTCTGGCTGTTGGAACAGGTGCCGAGCTCCGGTCTCAGGGTCTTCAGGCTGGCCTTGGTGGCGCGGTCGGGCTGTTTGTCTCAAATTTGGCGGCTGACGGCGGCGTAGGTGCGGACGAAGGCCGTGGTCTTCTGGCGGTCCTCCACGGCTAGCCGGCCGTGGTCCCCGCTGATGGCCCGACCGGAGCACGCACCCTGAGCCGCTCCCTCCATCTTCTTCAGCATCTTGGAGAAGCGCCCCACGCTGGTTGGCTTATTGAGCTCAGTTGAGGAAACCAGCCTGAAGGTCCTTTGACGAGCTGCCTCCTCCACCTGGGCGGCCCTCGTCTTCGCCATCTTCCAGGTCTCACGCTTTTCCCGGGAGGGGGCCGCGTGGAGGGCGTCTCGGGCGGCTCACCGCTCGGCGACGGCGGTCACCAGCTCCGGGTCCGAAGCCCAGGGATTGGGGTCGGCCCTGACCCCACGCGGGATGCTCCTGGACTACACCTGTGGGACCGGTGCCGCGCGAGCGGCCTGACCCCGCTTAATTAAGTGAACCTAGCGTCCCCCGCTGCAAGCGCCGACAGCGGGGGCTCGGGAAGTCGCAGCCCGAGGCGAGCCCGAGGGGGTCGCTCCAGGCGCGCCAAGAACGTGCGCCACCGTCACAACGTGCAAGAGAGAAGCCGCCTACTCGTAGTGAGCTGGAACGCTGAGTGCCTCCGACCCAAGAGGAGAGCTCACCAGCTGGCTATCATCTCGAAACGTCGACGTGTGCGCGGTTCAGGAGGCGCAACTGGGGACGGCCACCCCCATAGACATCCCGGGCTACCAGACGGCTGCGGTCTTCAGGAGGGCGCGGGGCAGAAGGGACCACAGGCCCGTCAAGGGCGGGACGTGCTGATCTTCATCCGTGACGGTCTGAACTTCAAGACCATCACGGAGTCATCCCTCCTGCCCCAGGACGATACTACCGAGTGGTGTGCTACCAGAGTCTCCCGAATCAGTCATCTAGTCAACCGAGTAGCTGTTATGTAGATATGTATTGTTTTTACCGCCCTCCCATCCGACACTCGGAGGATGACGACAGAGTCTGCCACTTCTCCCTGGAGCGGCTCCCCATCCATGACCGGCTACTCGTCGTCGGAGACGTCAACGGCCACCACCCACTGTGGGACGCCAGCTGCACGGAACCAGACCGCGTGGGACTCCTGGTGGAGGTAACCACCGCCCACTGGGCGGTGCTCAACAGCGGAGAACCCACGCGTGCCGGCTACGGCGAGGGCCCCTGACATGTCCGGACATGGTCCTCTGCCATCAGGACCTGGCCGCGCGATGCACCTAGCGTACCGGACCGGACCTGGGTAGTGACCAGCTACCCACGGAGGTCCGTCTCTCCGTCAGCGGATCGCGGCCGCGCCGTATCCGGAAGACCAAGTGAGCCTTCCACAAGGCAGACTGGAAACCCCGGCTCACGGAGGGGTGTGAGGCAGCCCTCGCCGAGCGACCACTGGAATCCTGCACAGTGCACGCGCTGGCCGATAGGTTCGCGGAAGTGATCCTGGAGCCAGCGCGGGGCCAGGCCAGGCCCCTCCACCGTCCCCTCGGGTAGGCGGAGCTCCGTCGGACAGCATCCGCCGGTTCGGCCGAGTCCGTCGGCCGACAAACAGACAAGCGGCGATCTATTGGGACGGTGGGATCACAGGCCAGCCAGCAGCACCGCGAGGTGGATGGGACGGTGGGATCACAGGCCAGCCAGCAGCACCGCCAGGTGGATGGGACGGTGGGATCACAGGACAGCCAGCAGCACCGCGAGGTGGATGGGACGGTGGGATCACAGGCCAGCCAGCAGCACCGCGAGGTGGATGGGACGGTGGGATCACAGGCCAGCCAGCAGCACCGCCAGGTGGATGGGACGGTGGGATCACAGGCCAGCCAGCAGCACCGCGAGGTGGATGGGACGGTGGGATCACAGGCCAGCCAGCAGCACCGCGAGGTGGATGGGACGGTGGGGTCACAGGCCAGCCAGCAGCACCGCGAGATGGATGGGACGGTGGGATCACAGGCCAGCCAGCAGCACCGCGAGGTGGATGGGACGGTGGGATCACAGGCCAGCCAGCAGCACCGCCAGGTGGATGGGACGGTGGGATCACAGGCCAGCCAGCAGCACCGCGAGGTGGATGGGACGGTGGGATCACAGGCCAGCCAGCAGCACCGCGAGGTGGATGGGACGGTGGGATCACAGGCCAGCCGGCAGCACCGCCAGGTGGATGGGACGGTGGGATCACAGGCCAGCCAGCAGCACCGCGAGGTGGATGGGACGGTGGGATCACAGGCCAGCCAGCAGCACCGCGAGGTGGATGGGACGGTGGGGTCACAGGCCAGCCAGCAGCACCGCGAGGTGGATGGGACGGTGGGATCACAGGCCAGCCAGCAGCACCGCGAGGTGGATGGGACGGTGGGATCACAGGCCAGCCAGCAGCACCGCGAGGTGGATGGGACGGTGGGGTCACAGGCAAGCCAGCAGCACCGCGAGGTGGATGGGACGGTGGGATCACAGGCCAGCCAGCAGCACCGCGAGGTGGATGAGACGGTGGGATCACAGGCCAGCCAGGAGTACCGCGAGGTGGATGGGACGGTGGGATCACAGGCCAGCCAGCAGCACCGCGAGGTGGATGGGACGGTGGGATCACAGGCCAGCCAGCAGCACCGCGAGGTGGATGGGACCGTGGGATCGCAGGCCAGCCACCAGGACCGCGAGGTGGATGGGACGGTGGGGTCACAGGCCAGCCAGCAGCACCGCGAGGTGGATGGGACGGTGGGATCACAGGCCAGCCAGGAGTACCGCGAGGTGGGTGGGACGGTGGGATCACAGGCCAGCCAGCAGCACCGCGAGGTGGATGGGACGGTGGGGTCACAGGCCAGCCAGCAGCACCGCGAGGTGGATGGGACGGTGGGATCACAGGCCAGCCAGGAGTACCGCGAGGTGGATGGGACGGTGGGATCACAGGCCAGCCAGCAGCACCGCGAGGTGGATGGGACGGTGGGATCACAGGCCAGCCAGCAGCACCGCGAGGTGGATGGGACGGTGGGATCACAGGCCAGCCGGCAGCACCGCCAGGTGGATGGGACGGTGGGATCACAGGCCAGCCAGCAGCACCGCGAGGTGGATGGGACGGTGGGATCACAGGCCAGCCAGCAGCACCGCGAGGTGGATGGGACGGTGGGGTCACAGGCCAGCCAGCAGCACCGCGAGGTGGATGGGACGGTGGGATCACAGGCCAGCCAGCAGCACCGCGAGGTGGATGGGACGGTGGGATCACAGGCCAGCCAGCAGCACCGCGAGGTGGATGGGACGGTGGGGTCACAGGCAAGCCAGCAGCACCGCGAGGTGGATGGGACGGTGGGATCACAGGCCAGCCAGCAGCACCGCGAGGTGGATGAGACGGTGGGATCACAGGCCAGCCAGGAGTACCGCGAGGTGGATGGGACGGTGGGATCACAGGCCAGCCAGCAGCACCGCGAGGTGGATGGGACGGTGGGATCACAGGCCAGCCAGCAGCACCGCGAGGTGGATGGGACCGTGGGATCGCAGGCCAGCCACCAGGACCGCGAGGTGGATGGGACGGTGGGGTCACAGGCCAGCCAGCAGCACCGCGAGGTGGATGGGACGGTGGGATCACAGGCCAGCCAGGAGTACCGCGAGGTGGGTGGGACGGTGGGATCACAGGCCAGCCAGCAGCACCGCGAGGTGGATGGGACGGTGGGATCACAGGCCAGCCAGCAGCACCGCGAGGTGGATGGGACGGTGGGGTCACAGGCAAGCCAGCAGCACCGCGAGGTGGATGGGACGGTGGGATCACAGGCCAGCCAGCAGCACCGCGAGGTGGATGAGACGGTGGGATCACAGGCCAGCCAGGAGTACCGCGAGGTGGATGGGACGGTGGGATCACAGGCCAGCCAGCAGCACCGCGAGGTGGATGGGACGGTGGGATCACAGGCCAGCCAGCAGCACCGCGAGGTGGATGGGACCGTGGGATCGCAGGCCAGCCACCAGGACCGCGAGGTGGATGGGACGGTGGGGTCACAGGCCAGCCAGCAGCACCGCGAGGTGGATGGGACGGTGGGATCACAGGCCAGCCAGGAGTACCGCGAGGTGGGTGGGACGGTGGGATCACAGGCCAGCCAGCAGCACCGCGAGGTGGATGGGACGGTGGGGTCACAGGCCAGCCAGCAGCACCGCGAGGTGGATGGGACGGTGGGATCACAGGCCAGCCAGGAGTACCGCGAGGTGGATGGGACGGTGGGATCACAGGCCAGCCAGCAGCACCGCGAGGTGGATGGGACGGTGGGATCACAGGCCAGCCAGCAGCACCGCGAGGTGGATGAGACGGTGGGATCACAGGCCAGCCAGCAGCACCGCGAGGTGGATGGGACGGTGGGATCACAGGCCAGCCAGGAGCACCGCGAGGTGGATGGGACGGTGGGATCACAGGCCAGCCAGCAGCACCGCGAGGTGGATGGGACGGTGGGATCACAGGCCAGCCAGCAGCACCGCGAGGTGGATGGACTGCGCCCTGCTACGGGACACGCTCCGGACGTGGAGGGCCAGCGAGGACGGCAACTGCGAGATCTGCCTCGAACCCGAGGATTCGGAACATTTCCTCCTCAACTGCCCCCGTTTCCAGGCCAAGTGCACAAGAATCCTTGGCCCGTTTCCCTCCCCCCCCCCCCCTTGACGATCCTCCAAGACGACCCGGGAGCAGTCGTCGACTTCATGCGGGCGACCGGCCTCCTCCGGGGGGGGGGGGGGGGGGGGGGCATCGGCGTACTGCCGAGTGCCGCCGACACTCAGAAGAAGAAGGTGGATGGCCACTGTTCAGATGCCGTGCAGGCATCGGCACCTGACAGCTGTGAAACGTGCCAACAATACTGATTGGCTGGCTGGAAAACCGCCACAGGTAATGACGCCAGCAGCTCAGAACCATTGTGGCAATAACTTTGACTGTCCATCACGAAGTTGAGACAGTTCCTGCAGCTCTAACTGTCTGGGTCTCAATTCTGATGGATGATGATTTGCAGTCGAAGTAGCATGTCGTCAGCATTGCGGAGCTTTAGGTTGGACCCGGAGTGGCGCGAGGCAGCCCAAAGCTGCTCTGTCCCCTCCACGGCCCTGTACCTCCCGCTCCGCAGCCGCCCACGTCCGGCCTTACCTTGATGTTTTTGGTCGACTCGAAGCCGTCGAGCTGGTTGAGCAGCTCGAGCATGGTGCGTTGCACCTCTGAGTCGCCGCCCGAGCCCGACTCGATTCGAGTCGAGCCGATGCTGTCGATCTCGTCCATGAAGATGATGGACGGTGCGTGCTCCCTGATGACAGACAGACAGACAGGCGTCAGTACCAGGTCAGACTGACAGGCGTCAATACCAGTAGGCCAGACAGACAGGCGTCAATACCAGTAGGCCCGACAGCCAGGCGTCAATACCAGCAGGCCAGACTGACAGGCGTCAATACCAGTAGGCCAGACAGACAGGCGTCAATACCAGGACATACAGACAGGCGTCAATACCAGTAGAACAGACAGACAGGCGTCAATACCAGTAGGACAGACAGACAGGCGTCAATACCAGTAGGCCAGACAGACAGGCGTCAATACCAGTAGGCCAGACAGAGAGGCGTCAATACCAGTAGAACAGACAGCCAGGCGTCAATACCAGTAGGACAGACAGACAGGCGTCAATACCAATAGGACAGACAGACAGACGTCAGTACCAGTAGGCCAGACAGCCAGGCGTCAATACCAGTAGGCCAGACAGACAGGCGTCAATACCAGTAGGCCAGACAGCCAGGCGTCAATACCAATAGGAAAGACAGACAGGCGTCAGTACCAGTAGGCCAGACAGCCAGGCGTCAATACCAGTAGGACAGACAGACAGGCGTCAATACCAGTAGAACAGACAGACAGGCGTCAGTACCAGTAGGACAGACAGGCAGGCGTCAGTACCAGTAGGCCAGACAGGCAGGGGGCGGGGCTGAAGTTTGGGAGGGTGCGTACTCTCTGGTGACTGACAGACAGACGTACAAATTAAGAATAATGGGGCTGGAGCTTGGCCTCTGAAGCAGGAGATAGAAAAAATAAATACAATTCAGCGGTGGGACAGTAGGCTGTCAAGGACATGGGCAGTGATACATACAGAGACAGAAAAGACGTACAAGCGGTGGATTGAGCGTCCAACAGACAGGCTGACGACACGGAACACCAGCCACAGCACCAGCAGACGCTGGGTAACGGTGACGACACACAGCACCAGCAGACGCTGGGTAACGGTGACGACACACAGCACCAACCACAGCACCAGCAGACGCTGGGTAACGGTGACGACACACAGCAGACGCTGGGTAACGGTGACGACACACAACACCAACAAACGCTGGGTAACGGTGACGACACACAGCACCAGCCACAGCACCAGCAGACGCTGGGTAACGGTGACGACACACAGCACCAGCAGACGCTGGGTAACGGTGACGACACACAGCACCAGCCACAGCACCAGCAGACGCTGGGTAACGGTGACGACACACAGCACCAGCAGACGCTGGGTAACGGTGACGACACACAGCACCAACAGACGCTGGGTAACGGTGACGACACACAGCACCAGCCACAGCACCAGCAGACGCTGGGTAACGGTGACGACACAAAACACCAGCAGACGCTGGGTAACGGTGACGACACACAGCACCAACAGACGCTGGGTAACGGTGACGACACACAGCACCAACAGACGCTGGGTAACGGTGATGACACACAGCACCAGCAGACGCTGGGTAACGGTGACGACACACAGCACCAACCACAGCACCAACAGACGCTGCGTAATGGTGATGACACACAGCACCAGCAGACGCTGGGCAACGGTGACGACACACATCACCAGCAGACGGTGACGACACACAACACCAACCACAGCACCAACAGACGCTGGGTAATGGTGATGACGGTAGTGGTGATGGTAATTAGTGCATGGTCGTCAGACGGCCGTAAACTGCTACTGCATAGCGCTCAGGGGACCGGAAAGACGATGACGGCGATTTAGGCTGGAGCGACTCGTAACAGTGAGATTGTATGGCGCTCCGGCGGCACACAGGCTGATGATAACGACAATGTAGGCCGCGGAGGGTGGCATCTGACAGACCTTACAGCGGTCATGTGGAGGCAGGGATCCGGCGGCGGGTGTGTCGGCGAGGCAGGGATCCGGCGGCGGGTGTGTCGGCGAGGCAGGGATCCGGCGGCGGGTGTGTCGGGGAGGCAGGGATCCGGCGGCGGGTGTGTCGGCGAGGCGGGGATCCGGCGGCGGGTGTGTCGGCGAGGCAGGGATCCGGCGGCGGGTGTGTCGGCGAGGCAGGGATCCGGCGGCGGGTGTGTCGGCGAGGCAGGGATCCGGCGGCGGGTGTGTCGGCGAGGCGGGGATCCGGCGGCGGGTGTGTCGGCGAGGCGGGGATCCGGCGGCGGGTGTGTCGGGGAGGCAGGGATCCGGCGGCGGGTGTGTCGGCGAGGCAGGGATCCGGCGGCGGGTGTGTCGGCGAGGCAGGGATCCGGCGGCGGTTGTGTCGGGGAGGCAGGGATCCAGCGGCGGGTGTGTCGGCGAGGCAGGGATCCAGCGGCGGGTGTGTCGGCGAGGCAGGGATCCGGCGGCGGTTGTGTCGGGGAGGCGGGGATCCGGCGGCGAGCGTGTGCGGGGAGGCGGGGATCCGGCGGCGGGTGTGTCGGGGAGGCAGGGATCCGGCGGCGGGTGTGTCGGGGAGGCAGGGATCCGGCGGCGGGTGTGTCGGGGAGGCAGGGATCCGGCGGCGAGCGTGTCGGGGAGGCGGGGATCCGGGCGCCGGAGATTGATATTTCATGATATTTCGGAGATTACAAGTTGATGCTTATTGAAATGTGTCATTTTTGATATATTCACGTTATCGAGCTGGTTGCGATTCTCTTTGGACAACGTTTCCTGTGTATAAATTACCTAAGGGTCATATAATTTACGTCACCGATAGAGAACTGGTAAAGCGGTTAGTACTCAGTCATAGTTGGAGAAACGTCGTTGATATTGATTTCGTAATAGGATAGCTAGAAGGACACTACCCTCCCCATCAACTAGATGAGTCTGAATGAGGATCGGCCGTTTCTAAGTATCGAGTAACGTGTGGCGGCAGATAACAGTAAATACAGGCTCCAGCAGAGAGAAAGAAGTAAGACAAATGTACTATGGCTGATAATACTCACAGGCAGGGACGGACAGAGATTAAATAAGGATTGGAGCTTTAAGAAGAGGCATGACGGCTTGTGTGCCCGATCCTTGTATCGAAAATCAATCAGCGCGGCGAAACATGCAACGAAAGTGCTCTTGGAAAATTATGCCCAGACCCGAGTGATATCGGCTGGCCGCATATCACAGGGAGGTTGTAAGTAGTTAAGTCCGAGACTGCGGGCGCCAAATGCCCAGAGGATGATAGGTTGACGCAGATAAAGGAGGGCGATGGAGGAGGAGGCTAGACGTGCCTCAGAAGTCACTCACGGTTAAACGGAGAGATTTAAAGATCCCCGGGCACCCGCAGTCGGTATATAGGCAAGGACATCCGCAAAACCCGTCATTGGTGCCGGCCGATGTTAATTGTTAAAGCTTTGGTCCGGCGGAGCCCCGATAGGGCCGGGACAGGAGGCGCGAGTCCGGCGGAGCCACGATAGGGCCGGGACAGAGGGCACAGGTCCGGCGGAGCCCCGACAGGGCCGGGACAGAGAAGGCAGGTCCGGCGGAGCCCCGACAGGGCCGGGACAGAGAAGGCAGGTCCGGCGGCGCCCCGATAGGGCCGGGACAGAGGGCACAGGTCCGGCGGAGCCCCGATAAGGCCGGGACAGTGGGTATAGGGGCCTTTCCCGGGCAGAGGATAAGACGGGTGGTAAAGCGTACTCGGAAGTCCTCTGTCACATAAGTCCTATGGATAAACTAGCTCCCTTTTAAAGTAGGAACCGAACTACTTGCGTTAAAAAATGGGTGTTCCACGCAACAATGCGGTCGTTCAGCGGAGTTCTAAGAGGATTTATTGACGAGGACATTTATCCTACCTGGGAGTCACTCATCCAGCTGGCATCCGACACTACTGGGAGGGATTTTTTGGGGGGCGAACAAATCATTATGGGGCGAATGAAAGCGGAATGTCCGTATCCGAGAGAGTGGCGGTGAGGATGAATGACCGAAGGATAAATCTTAGGTGAAGGCCCAGTAGGAGTGGTTCGAACTCAGCCTGGACAGCCGGACGGATCATTACTCGAAGGTAAGTAAAGTTTAGCAACGCTAGCATACGACAAGTGGGCGATTAGGTTTGGAGTTAAGCAGGTGTTATAGGGGGAGGGAGAATGGAACGGATGACCCAACTTACGAATCGACTTAAGATTTTGAAGAAATATCTGAATCACGAAGGTTGGCAAAGGTCACCAGGGCGTCACACCCGACGCTAATCCTACACACCTCCCCGTTGTATCGTCCTCACCCTCATGGGCGAGACCCTGCCTCCCGTCCTCGAGCAGTGAAATGGCATGTCGGTGAACCAGCCTATACGATGGACCAGGATGATCAGCCTCTCAAAATTTAAAAGCATCCACCACCATCAGATGTTTTGTACGCGGAAGGGATCTTGCTACGCTAACTACGTCACCATCTACATCTCTACATCTATACATTTCTCATCATTTCTAGCGGATCATTTCTAGGGCCTACGAGCCTATCAGGTCTCACTTCAGGTTTCACGTCAGGTCCTAACTTCAGGTCACTGCAGGTCGAGCTGGCAATAGACAACAGGGATCTGCACTTCCCATTACAGCCGGAGTAATGGATATCTCCTCTCTTTTCTCTCTTTCCCCTACCCTCCTTTACCCCTATATCTACATCTACATCTACCATATATTGACCACAATCGTCATGTCGATTATTACGTCAATTGGAGTGTCCGTAGAAGGTTCAGAAATGAGTGAATACTACGTAATTTTGCGACAAATGCACTCAGTGAGCTGGTTTTGACAATGTCTTGCGGCAAGTCATTCCACTCCCGTATCGTGCGGGGGAGAAAAGAAAACTGGTAGTACTGTGTCCTGCCGAATGGGACTCGATATTGCTGGTCATGACTTCTCCTGGGGCGTTGCGGTAGGATCTGAAGTTTATTTTTGATGTCTGATGCAGAAACCATGTTGTGTATGATCTTGAAGAGCATGATCAACCGTGCCGTCTTCCTCGGTTCTTGTAGTGATGTCCATTTAAGATCTCTAAGCATACTGGTGACGCTGCACGTTCTTTGATATTTGCGAAACACAAAGCGTGCGGCCCTGCGCTGAATTGACTCTATTTTGTTGATGCGTTGTTGTGTTGTGTATATGGGTCCCAAACGGTACATGCATACTCCAGAACAGGTCTAACGTACGTCTTATACGCAACTGCCTTGATTTTCCTTGAGCCAATCTTCAAATTTCGCTTGAGGAATCCCAATGCTCTGTTCGCCTTCGAGCAGATGTTGTCTATGTGATTTGTCCGGGTTAGGTCCGTGTTCATCGTAACTCCGAGGTACTTGGCATTGCTGACCTTATCCAAGGTATGTCCATGCAGCACATACCTGCTTCCAAGTGTCTCACTATTGCGTGTCACGGGGAGAAGTGTGCACTTCTTTGGGTGGAACTCCATGTTCCACTTGGTCTCCCACGCGGCCAGCTTATCCAAGTCGTATTGTATGCATTTCTGATCATCCGCGCACGACACGACATTGTATGCGGCTGTGTCGTCTGTAAACAGCCGTGTGCGGGGCTGCAAGTTCTCCGGCAGGTCGTTGATGTACATAAGGAATAAGCAGGGGTCTAAAACACTTCCCTGGGGCACACCGGACTTCACACTAATGGAGTCAGAACGGTCACCATTCACTACAACCGCCTGGCGTCGTCCCAGAAGGAAGTCGGCTATCCAGTGGTTAGTGCTTCCACGGATCCCGTAATGGTTCAGCTTGTGAACTAGAAGGCTGTGGTTGACCTTATCAAATGCTTTGGCAAAGTCCATGATGAGGATGTCCGTTTGGAGACCTTTTGCCAGGTTACCGACAAGCTCGTCCGTAAACTCCAGCAGTTGTGTTTCACAGGACCGCTTCTTGCGGAAGCCATGCTGCTGATCGCACAGGATGTTGTTGACTTCTAAGTGTGTCATGATGGTGCTGGTGATGATGTGTTCTATAATGTTGCAGCACACACAGGTAAGTGACACAGGTCGGTAATTGGCTGGATCATGCTGATCACCTTTTTTAGACACTGGTGTTACGTTTGCGTGTTTCCAATCATTAGGCAGAGACCCGTTCCTTAGAGATGAGTTGAAGATGAGCGTGAGGACAGGAGCCAGTTCGTTTGCTAATTCTTTCAAGACACGAGTGCTTATATTATCTGGTCCAGCTGCCTTGGTGGGATTGAGGTTTTCCAGCAGTTTCTTCACTCCTTGAACACTGACAGCAATGTCGCTGATGGTTGGAAATCCGTTTGAGAGAATGACGCATTTTTGCCAGAATTCTTCTCTGGTGTATGTCTTGTCTTCTGTGGATACTGATTGAAATTGCTGGTTCAGTATTGCGGCTTGCCGTTTTGCGTTTGATGTCAGGTGTCCATCGTCTTTCAAAGGCGCAACTCCAATATTGGATGTCTTCAGATGTTTGATCTCTTCTTCTACCTTCTTCTCCATTCGCCTCACACTACAATGTATCCTTCCATTGCTATCCCACTCTGCAACGTATCTCTCGCTCCACACGCAAGAGTGGAACGGAACCCGGTGCAGTTCCCTGTCCTCTATCTAACCCTCCCACTCTCCCTACCCCTATGACCCCCTGTCATTTCCCAACGCTACAGATATACATTATTCATATTCTAAATTAGCATACATTTGATCTGCATCCAAATAGCGGACTAGCAACCGAGAAGCCGTCCAACATCATCAAGATCCGGTGTTTGTTTTACAAAGGAAAGAAATTGAAGGCAGCTTTAAACGCATAGTGCAGACAAATGTTGATACTTGATAGTCAAATTGAAGTCAGTAGATACTAGATAGTCATCAGCATATGTCCCAACATAACCAAGTACAAAAGCAAGCATGTTAAAGAAGGCACAAATGCAAATCAATAGCGGGCACAGAAAATGCGCCACGGATCTGTAGCCGGGTAAACAATACCAAAACAAAAGTCATAAAACTTATCACGCAGTAACTTCAGGTGTCAGTTTCCAACAAAGGTAATTAATCACAGTGGCATTGTTGTTAGCAGTCCCACAGGACCCTTCAGACGGGAGCTGCCGCCGCCCCGGAGCAGCAGAGGTCTGCGAGCTGCGGAGCTGCCGCCGACAGTCGGTCTGACCCCTGATGTGTGTGGAGTGCGGTGTGTGTGGGGGGGGGGGGGGGGGCAACGAGCTCTCACCTGGCCATCACAAACAGCTCGCGCACCATCCGGGAGCCCTCGCCGATGAACTTCTGCACCAGCTCCGATCCTGAGACGCGGATGAACGTGCAGTCGGTGTGGTGCGCCACGGCGCGCGCCAGCAGCGTCTTACCTGCACCGCACACGCCGCACACCAGTCAGGCCGAGGCCGAGTGGTCCATTGGCATCATCAATACGGCCTCATCAATTCAGGCCATCCTCAGCAATACACACATGCTTTTGAAGACTAACTTGAAAGAGTGAACTGATCAAATTACCGAGCGGGCGCGAAGCGCCCGTGAGGTTTATCGTCAACTTACTAGACACATTTACATTTGACCCGGCCCGAACCGGCCCGACACGGCCGTACAGACGCTTTTCGGAAGCTAATAACTTTGCAACCACTGCTCCGATTGAGATCGGTTTTTCACCATTGGATAGGACCATCAAATAAATTTTGTTTTTGGTATGGTGCGTTCTGATAGGGGTGGTACCACAGCGCGTGGCACACGCAAACGTCGAAATGAACCAAAATCATTCTTGATACAAAATTGTTTGATTAATTAATTTATAATATTATAATATCAATTTATATTAATTTATACGATGCAACATGCAGCGCTCAGGACGTACTCCCTTTTGGCGGATTCGAGAAAGGAGATCATGAACAATTGAATACAACTTAATTTAGCTTTACCAGAGCGCGCCCGCTCGGTCATCGCCCAAAAAGGCGTTTTACTGGTTCTAGAAAACGAGGTCGCTAATGAACGAGCGGCTTGCAAGACGAACAGAATATTATCTGAGCGACCACTAAATCAGTGGATCCCAGCACCAAACATCTATCCTGATCAGAACCAATTACTGGCGAGCTTCATTGATTATTGCATTCATTAAATGGCAAGACAGCAAGCTGCACTTGATTAAGGCTAAACGGGCTAAACAGATGCAATCAAAGCAGATTTACGCCAATCAAAGCAGATGTACATACGCCAATCAAAGCAGATTTACGCACACGTCGGACGCAATCAGACGTCTACTGGTCAGCGAACAGTAAGCTGGGCCGAGACGACGCGGCCTCTGGTGATATCATATCATCGCACACCGGTCATGGTAGTCAGCCCCAGAACCGCCGCCCCGCGCACTTGGGTCCCGGCTACCCAGATCCTCAGTCCAATACAGCTACCCGAGTATCCAATAGAACGGAAAATCGCACGAATGCAACAGCCGCGGCGACACCTACGCAACACTTGTAGTTCTCATTTCTGCCGCTGCGTGTCGCCACGGTACGAACCGCGGCGACACCTACGCAACACATGTAGTTACTATTTCTGCCGCTGCGTGTCGCCACGGTACGAACCTGTGCCGGGCGGGCCATATAACCCGGTACGAACCTGTGCTGGGCGGGCCATATAACCCGGTACGAACCTGTGCCGGGCGGGCCATATAACCCGATACGAACCTGTGCCGAGCGGGTCATATAACCCGGTACGAACCTGTGCCGGGCGGGCCATATAACCCGGTACGAACCTGTGCCGGCCGGGCCATATAACCCGGTACGGGCCATATAGTGCCGGTACGAACCTGTGCCGGGCGGACCATATAACCCGGTACGTACCTGTGCCGGGTGGGCCATATAACTCGGTACGAACCTGTGCCGGGTGGGCCATATAACCCGGTACGAACCTGTGCTGGGCGGGCGGGCCATATAACCCGGTACGTACCTGTACCGGGCGGGCCATATAACCCGGTACGAACCTGTGCCGGGCGGACCATATAACCCGGTACGAACCTGTGCCAGGCGGGCCATATAACCCGGTACGAACCTGTACCGGGCGGGCCATATAACCCGGTATGAACCTGTGCCGGGCAGGCCATATAACCCGGTACGAACCTGTGCCGGGCGGGCCATATAGCCCGGTACGAACCTGTGCCGGGCGGGCCATATAACCCGGTACGAATCTGTGCCGGGCGGGCCATATAACCCGGTACGAACCTGTGCCGGGCGGGCCATATAACCCGGTACGAACCTGTGCCGGGCGGGCCATATAGCAGCACTCCCTTGGGCTGGGCGATACCGAGCGCTTCAAACAGCTCCGGGTGTTTGACCGGCAGCTCGATCACCTCCTTGATCTCCTTAATCTGTTTGTCGAGGCCGCCAACCATCTCATACGTGCTGTCCGGCACCTTCTCCACCATCATCAGGGAAACCAGCGGATCCACCTGACGGGCCGGAACAGGGAAGGTCAACTCAGCTTGGCTCAGGTCAGGTCAGGTTAGACCAGATCAGAACAGGTCTTCACTATTATCACAGACCAGCAGGTCCAGCAGGTCAGCAGGTCAACAGGGAAGGTCAGGTCATGTCATGACATCTTCTGTTGCATCCTGGATCTCCGCTGCCTTGGCGTCAAAGTCAGCTGCCGCCGCTTGCCATTCTGGAGCAAAGGACCGTCGGATTGCAGGTGCGGGTTCTCCACGGCGTCCAGTGTGTGCCAGGTCAGGTCAGGCTAGGTCAGGTTAGGTCATATCAGTTCAGGTCAGACATCATGATCCCGGGCACGCCAATATAATACACGCTCCAAAACAGTTGCCCGCCAACAAGGACATACTGATTTCATTCCACATACTCATGATGCCTAAGACATAATGCCTACTTGCACTCTAAGCCCCTTCAGATGTCCACGTCTGGAACAAAAACTAGAGAACTAATAAGAACTAAAATACCCGATATATAAGATGAGGAGCAAACAAATGTTGACCTCCATATGCACTGTGATATCCCGGCATTGACTGGGGGGGGGGGGGGGGGGGTACCCCCCCCCCCCCCCTGAAGAACTTTCGTAATAGCTATAAAAAAAACAATAGCGCTATCAACGTGAAACTTCGGACACCTTCTCCTACATCGATATTACGTCTTCTGGGCAAAAATGAAGCAATTTCGTCGATTTGTTTTTCCCTCGAGATATAGCGAATTTAGTGACGTCACTACACACGAGTTTGACACAAAAATCAGCTAAACTTTAACAGACCGTACAAGTACCATATTTTGAGCAAGATGCAATCCAAAAACGTCAAAGATAGCAAATGGCAAGGGCTACAACATCGCTATCTCGGATTTTGAACATTTTGGTTTCTGACCCCCACCCCCAAAAAAACCTCAAAAATACAATTTTTCAAAGATTAAAAAACGAACATATGTCAGAGAACTACATATGGGCAATTACCATACCAAATTTCAAAATTATATAATCATTTTTGACTGACATGGCATCTAAAGTATGGGTAACTCATGTCATATTTTGAAATTGCGTTTTTGGCTTTTATTGACCAGTTATAGACAAATAAATACCAGCACTGTATTTCTGAGACAAAACTGGTCCAGAAACATGCCTTTTTTATTTAGATTTATCAATTTAGAATCTTGACCTTGTGACCTGACCTTAGCTTGACACTAACTTCACGTGCATGAAGTCAGGTGGTACAATGACTATCACTATCGAATTATACGTGTAAAATAATCCATAAAACATGTGTTTCATGACTTCCGTAGATATTGTGTGCATAGTGATCTTTTGTGACCTGACCTTCACCTTTGTAAACAATCTCTCTTTAGCTCATGTGTATCATACCTTTGAGAGCATTTTGGGTGATCATGGCCGCAATCGAAGGCTTGGATGGATAGTATGGCCCATAAACTCAAATACCTCGATTTTAACCTTTGACCTGACCGTGACCTGACATGTGACTTCAATTGGAAATTTGAGTATGCTTTAGATTCGTCTCATTGAGTGCTTTCGAATGCCGCCTTGCGCTTCTCACTGCGAACATTGGTTCGGAAGATAAACAGGGGGCGTTTAACGCCATGCCCCGTCCGCCCGCCCCCAGTCAGCTGTTCAGCTGAGACCCCAGTCAACGCCGGGATATGCATATTGCACAAGTGCTTATGATTAATGTCATTTTTCACATTATCATTAGGTCATTAGGTGCCGCCAAGCCTCAGTTATCTCCCGTACCACCCCGTATAAGCCCCGTGTCGGCCCCGTATGAGTCCCGTGCCGGCACCGTATGAGTCCCGTGTCACCCCTTATGAGTCCCGTGCCACCCCGTATGAGTTCCGTGCCACCCCGTATGAGTCCCGTGTGAGCCTCGTGTGAAGCCCGTGTGAGCCCCGTGCCAGCCCCGTGAGTCCCGTGTCACCCCTTATGAGTCCCGTGCCAGCCCCGTATGGGCCCCGTGTGGACCCCGTGTCAGCCCCACATGGGTCCCGTGCCAGTCCCGTATGGGTCCCGTGCCAGTCCCGTATGAACCACGTGTGAACCCCGTATGAGTCCCGTGCCAGCCTCGTGTGAGTCCCGTGCCACCCCGTATGAGTTTCATCCCAGCCCCGTGTGAGTCCCGTGTCGGCCCCGTATGAGTCCCGTGTCGGCCCCGTATGAGTCCCGTATGAGCCCCGTGAGTCCTGTATGAGCCCCGTGCCAGCCCCGTGTGAGTCCCGTATGAGCCCCGTGTGAGTCCCGTATGAGTCCCGTATGAGTCCCGTATGAGTCCCGTATGAGTCCCGTATGAGCCCCGTGCCAGCCCGTATGAGCCCCGTGCCAGTCCCGTATGAGTCCCGTATGAGTCCCGTATGAGTCCCGTATGAGCCCCGTGCCAGCCCCGTATGAACCCCGTGTCAGCCCCGTATGATCCCCGTGCCAGCCCCGCATGAGCCCCGTGCCAGCCCCGTATGAGCCCCGTATGAGCCCCGTGCCGGCCTGTCCTGTGGCCGTCTCGGCGCCTGGCTGACCTTGTTGGGCAGGATCTTGTGCAGGGTGTAGCTGTCGTTCCGCAGCGCCACCCGACAGTTGGGCGTCACGTCGTTAATGTCGATGTTCTTGTCGATGTCGACGACAAACTTGCCCTCGGGGTGAACCTTGACCAGAACCTTCTTCTTGTCCATGGGCTTGACGACCTCGCCGACGTAGCTGCCCTGCTCCTGCAGCAGCTGCAGCTCCTCCCTCAGCAGGCGGACTACAGCAGCGCGGCGGCCGACCAGGGCGGGGGCGGGGAGCAGTGTCAGACACGACACAGTCACAGGGCGGGGGCGGGGGCGGAGGCGGGGAGCAGTGTCAGACACGACACAGTCACAGGACCAGGGCGGGGGCGGGGGCGGGGGCGGGGAGCAGTGTCAGACACGACACAGTCACAGGACCAGGGCGGGGGCGGGGGCGGGAGCGGGAGCGAGGAGCAGTGTCAGACACGATACAGTCACAGGACCAGGGCGGGGGCGAGGGCGGGGGCGGGAGCGGGGAGCAGTGTCAGACACGACAGTCACAGGACCAGGGCGGGGCGGGGGCGGGGGCGGGGGCGGGGAGCAGTGTCAGACACGACACAGTCACAGGACCAGGGCGGGGGCGGGGGCGGGGGCGGGAGCGAGGAGCAGTGTCAGACACGATACAGTCACAGGACCAGGGCGGGGGCGAGGGCGGGGGCGGGAGCGGGGAGCAGTGTCAGACACGACACAGTCACAGGACCAGGGCGGGGGCGGGGAGCAGTGTTAGACACGACACAGTCACAGGACCAGGGCGGGGGAGGAGCAGTGTCAGACACGACACAGTCACTGGACCAGGGCGGGGGAGGAGCAGTGTCAGACATGACACAGTCACAGGACCAGGGCGGGGGAGGAGCAGTGTCAGACACGACACAGTCACTGGACCAGGGCGGGGGAGGAGCAGTGTCAGACATGACACAGTCACTGGACCAGGGCGGGGCCGGGGGAGGAGCAGTGTCAGACATGACACAGTCACAGTCACAGGACCAGGGCGGGGGCGGGGAGCAGTGTCAGACACGACACAGTCACTGGACCAGGGCGGGGGAGGAGCAGTGTCAGACACGACACAGTCACAGGACCGGGGCGGGGGCGGGGGCGGGGTCAGACACGACACAGTCACAGGATCAGGGTGGGGAGCAGTGCTGACACGACACAGTCACAGGACGATGGCTTACAGTCTCTAACACGGTTTCAGAAATATCCAATTGGTGACCGAATTATTACGATATCAGATCAACAGTCATAATGCAATAATTAAATGTAATTACCACTTTTATCTACCTGCGCATCAACATAATGACAGTCACAAGTGGTGCATTTGTTGGTCTTTACCAGTCCTGAGGACAGGAAAGAGGTCGGCCCAGAATTCCAATCCTAACACGACCGTCTATATTACCCTGACTTGCCATGTCCTCAGGCCGGTGGCAGTGGTCATAAATGGTGAGATAAGGTCACAGGGCAATAAGACCGCGTCTAAGCGTTACGGTAGATACCGTCATTCAGGGTAACTTTAGCCAAATGGATGATCGTAATTTAAGTTAATATTGTGCACGCTCTGTGTCAAAACGAAGAATATGAACCTCATGTCTGTAATTTACAAGTTCTTGGGGTCAGGTTTTGGCTGGCCAAAAACAAATATTAAAAAAATAGAAATATTCTTCTTTTTTTACTTTTAAGGTTATCATTATAATTTCTTTTAACAAATAACGTTAATTTGATGGTACTCCTGGCCAAGAATTAATGGTTTGCCCCATGCAATCAAGTACTTGAGTGCAGCCCATAGAGCGTCCACCGTTAATAAGTACTCAGTTTAAAACTATTCATTTGTCCCCCTGAACCCCTCTCCACCTTTGTACCTGCGGCTAAAGGTGGAGAGGGGTGGCTAAATTTGACATCAGGGTAACGTTAGCCAGGGCCCAGGGGCGTCGCCACAAAATTTTGGAGTGGGGGACAGCCAGGTGGTTGGTCCCCACTCCCATATGGCAAATGTCAAAATTCTGGCGATCCGGGGGACCGGAGCGATCTTGGGGGGCGCCGACGGCCCCCGCAGGGCATATTTGGAAATGTGGAATACAAAAATCCAGACCTATATGTATCTGCATCTGCATCTGCATCTGCATCTGGATCTGTATCTGTATCTGTATCTGCATCTGCATCTGTATCTGCATCTGCATCTGCATCTGCATCTGCATCTGCATCTGCATCTGCATCTGCATCTGTATCTGTATCTGTATCTGTATCTGTATCTGTATCTGTATCTGTATCTGTATCTGTATCTGTATCTGTATCTGTATCTGTATCTGTATCTGTATCTGTATCTGCATCTGTATCTGTATCTATATATAGATATATATATATATATATATATATATATATATATATATATATATATATATATATATATATATATATATATATATATATATATATATATATATATATATATATATATATATATATATATATATATATATATATATATATATATATATATATATATATATATATATATATATATATATTACATCTACTAGTATTAAGTAGGGTTGTTAGGTTCAGTTAAACACAATCCCAATGTTCTTCTTTTTGAAGCTGGGGCATTCCACGACAAATCGACAAAAAAACAAAGTGCAAAATGACACCGTTATGTCACCGATTTTGCCCAAAATTGGTATATGGGATAACCTGGGGCGCTAAAGCGAGCTGTGACAGTTGTATTGCAATGCAAGCAGTGGTTCCGGAGATATTGCCTGGGGCATTTTTATAAGGTCACGCATGTCAATCTTTGTCTGCCCATATGGCGGGGAATTTATGAAGCAATACATATTGATTGTCATTAGAATGGCAATGAGTTGTTTTTATAACACTGTGCTATTTATTTTTTCATTTATAAAATTTCCGAATTTAGTAAGTTTTCGAAATTGTATAACTTTTTTGGATACCTTTTCTCAAATGTTTCTAATTTTTCGCTATGCTATTCTTACGTGTAAGGACGTGTTAATTAAGTGCAAAAACAAAATTGAGATATTTGCCCCCAAATATCTCAAATTTTGTCATTTACAATGTACATGCATTTTTTTTTTAATATGCTATTCGCTAATAACTTTTGAATGAATACAATTATAATGGTACAGTAAACGTCATTTTGCTGTTCTCATCAAGACGAGTTGAATGCTCTGCAGCGTGACCTCTTTCTGACATGTGATGACCTTGACCTTAAATTTCAAAGTTAGTATTTTTTTGAAATTTTGAATCTTTTTTGGATACCCAAGCCAAATGTGTGTTCCCATTTTTGACTTTATTATTGTTAAGTGTAAAGAAGTGTCGTTCAAACATAAACAAATAAAATTGATGGTTATTTGTCTCCAAATATGATAAATTTGGCCATTTTATGCTATTTTTGTGAAAGATGTTATTCTCCAATAACTTTTGACTGAATACAAATAAAAAGGTAGAATGGACGTCATTTGGTTATTTTCGTCAAGACGCGTTGAATGATATGCAGTATGACCTCTTTCTAACATTTGGTGACCTTCACCTAAGGTCAATGATAAGGTTCAAGGTTAGGTTTCCAATTGTGGCTTATGTGGCGATGTTATATATCTTAAAACTTGTCTTGTTGCGAGGAATTCGAATGTGCTTAAATAACGCCTGATCGTCAATGGCAACTTTTGAATTCATTTTAATTTTAGTGTCGAATAGCAACTTCATAACTTCCTTCTCAGTGTAAAGAAAGCCCGAAAATGTCTCAGTTTGCTTTATAATCATCAACGATCGCGCAATTATTTTTAATACCAATGAATTCCTATTTTCAAGACCAGTTCAATGATAAATAACATCGCCGTGAAGGTCAAACTTGGAAAGGTGGCATTGCGCCGTGACCTTGACCTTAGGCCATGGTCATCAAATATCAGAAAGAGGTCATGCTGCACAGCATTCAACGCGCCTTGATGATAACAACAAAATGACGTTTACCTAGCTTTATTATGTCAAAAGTTATTAGCGAATAACTTATTTGTATATAAAATAACATGTAAAATGACGAAATGAGATATTTGGAGGCAGATATCCATCAATTTTATTTTTGCACTTAACCCGCGAGTTACTGGGGTATATTTCATAACACGACTTACGGAAGGGGGGGGGGGGCTATCCCCCCCCCCCCCCCCCCCCTCTGATCTACGGAACTACTGGACCGAATGTAAAAAATTCAAACGGCATTCGATAGCCCTGGGAAATTGATCGAGGGAAACATAATATTGTTGACCTCGGGGTCACCGATGACGTCACAGGTCAGGTCAAGTACAAAATGTTTGACCGTGTCAAAAGGTCTCGATGGATGGAATTGTCGCGCAAAATTGCGATATTAAACGCATAAGCTGTCAATAAATCGGTATGATTCGTGTGTCTGACACTTCTAAGTACCTTTCTAAGCTGTTTATGACCTTAGGACAGGTCAAGGTCATCCGAGGTCACGAGGTCAAACTGCAGATTACGGTCATTAGGCGTTGTAACACATGTTTATGGGTTTGTTTTTCGTCTAGAACGCGAAAAATGACCTTAGAACATTGTTTGTTCCATATAAATATAATTCAAAAGCAAAAATGGAAATGCGTTTTTTATGCATAGTAATGCTGTTAGAAGTGGTCGATTTTTGTCATTTAAAGGTCATAACTCGGTCATTTTTAAAGATATACTTTAAATTTGGTACACATATTCACCGCATACGTCTGGATCACACATACTCCGGTGTTTGGATAATTCTGATTATTTCTTAAAATTTTGTAAAAACAAAAAATGTATTTGGATTTCTCAAAATTTTTAATTTCAAAAAACTCAAAAATCCGAGATAGCAGTTTGATATCCCGGTCTATTGTCAGTAATTTGATTTAAAACAATTTAGTTTCTCTCAAATATCGTACCTTTGACAGCGTTTTCCGCAAACCATTATTTTTCAACAAAAACCGTAGAACATGACGTCACTCTGACGTCATTCCCGGTTGAGCTATCATAGCCTTATATTTTTCCCTTTGCCAACATGTGTAGAATTGACGTGAGAGAAGGTACTGCAAGTTTGGTGACGATACCTGTGTTCGTTTAGGAGTTATTGCAAAATAACGGGGGGCAAAAAATAGCCCCCCCCCCCCAGTAAGGCGCGGGTTAATTGACACGTCCTTACACGTAAGAATGGCATAGCGAAAATTTAGAAACAGGTTTCATAGTACGATAGTACAAATAATCGAGCTTTGCTGCGTGGTCGCAATCCGCATTACAAGGCGGAAAGGGTGTTGTAGTGAGCGTTACTTAGCAGTTTGCATAGCCAGGAGAAGTGACTGTTCATACGATAGTAAAATAAATTTGCATTACTCTTTTTATTTGAAAATGTCTATTGTGGGCTGTGGATTCGAATACCAAAACAATGTGATCAACCCTGAACCCAAGTCCGCAAAAGGAAAAAATGGGGTTACGTTTTAGGTCATATGGAGGCCCCTGGGGCTCAGGACCTGGAAGGCCCCCAGTGAAATTAGCCCCCCCCCCCCCCCCGCCCATATTGGGAGGCTGGATCCGCCAGTGTTGATCACTGCCTGAACATCGCCTAGAAACCTGCTCAGTAACGCGGGGTGGCTAAAGTTAGACGATTCCAGCCAATTTTAGCCACCTCGGAAATTATAAAAACATAACAACTTTGAATGCACATAATCTCAACTCTGCAACCACCATGCAATAGCAACAGGCTGTCCACAATTGTGCCTCATACATATTTTTATTTGTGGCATTAATAAAAACAGGGCACACCAAAATGTCCCAAAAGTATGCTAAAGTTACCTTGAATGACGGTACATCATGCGACTCTAAATATTGACAAACCACTCATAGGCCTTTAAATATTGTAATACAACTCTTCACCATGCAACTCTAAATGCTGTCGGTAGTCAGAAAAGAGCCAGCGGATAGTAGAGGTCGGAGTGGACACAACCACCTATGCTGGTGAAAAATTGAACCAGTATAATCAACCAAATGAAGGTTTGAGCTTACAGGATAAAGTCGACCAATACCAGACAATACCAGACAATACCAGACCAGATAAAGAGACAAATAAGAGGGAAAAAATGATATGTCGTGAGTCGGGGCAGGGTGGCGTTCACCGCCCCGTGTGTGTCACTTCAGAGCGGCGTTCACCGCCCCGTGTGTGTCACTGCAGAGCGGCGTTCACCGCCCCGTGTGTGTCACTGCAGAGCGGCGTTCACCGCCCCGTGTGTGTCACTGCAGAGCGGCGTTCACCGCCCCGTGTGTGTCACTTCAGAGCGGCGTTCACCGCCCCGTGTGTGTCACTGCAGAGCGGCGTTCACCGCCCCGTGTGTGTCACTGCAGGTGCCGCCCACCTTTCGCATTGAGCTCGTTGCGCTGCGCCTGCAGCCGGCGCAGGTCCTGGCTCTTCTCGGCCACGACCAGCTGCAGCTCCTCGATCTTGGCGATGTAGTAAGGCTTCAGGCCGTCCCCCTTACCGCCGTCCACTTCCATCTGCCCAACACACCAACAGTCACTTCCTGATCACTGATCAGGATACAGCAAAATCAGTGACATTATGCAACTTGGCTTTTTATTTCAGAGTAGTTATTAATTCAATTATGTGATGACACATACAAACAGTCACATGCTTGTGCCAGTGGAAAATGAGCTTGTCTGATGGGGCCAGCTGGAAGTTGAACGTTGAACGGACGTTGAACTGGAACTGGGCAGAACCCATAATGGAAGAAACACATACAAAATGGAGCTTAAAATGCAATTGAAAATATGAAATTGAACCTGTCAGTATGTGATAAACAAGACAGGCCAACAGTGTAAAACAGAATGGACACCACACAAAACAATGATGCATGCACAACATGGAATGTGAATCAAACCAGGCAAGATGGGACAAACAAGGAGGTCTGCAAATATGAAAGTAACAGAATAAAACAATTACAGACATTGCAAAAACATCAACTACATATCACAGAATGATGGCAACTTTCAATCCAAATTCCAACCTGCCCAAAAATGTTGAACTCTTGTCAAATGGTAGCATAACCAAGAGCAGAACATTGCAACCCAGTCTCTGGGTCTCTGCTATCCTTGATTCAAATATGATCAAATAATCTGAAATTACATACTTATAAAGTTCACTAAAGCTTTCATTGTATTGATCATATTGATACACATAACACATAAGGACAGTAGTAATTTTTGAAGCATGGGGTCATTTGCTCTCAATTCTACACACCTGTTTCACTTCAAATACAAATAAGTGAAATTCAAATGAAAACAAGTGAAATAAAAATAAAAATATGCGAAGTTCAAATTAAAAAAGCGATATTCAATTTAAAATAAGAGAAATTAAAATTAAAATAAATTAAATTAAAATTAAAACGTCAAGTTCGTTTAGGAATTTCGACGGCATTTTGCTGTTATTTCGACAAGGTTTAAAATAAAAAAGTATTTTTTTCTCACAGAATTTGTTTATACAAAGCTGGTGCTCGCATTGGTGTCTCTTTCGACACACATGTACCGGTACGGTTGAAACGGTATCTCAACCGTGCCGGTTGAGATCACTATCTTGTACGTTCAATTTCCTCACAAGTTGGAAGTCGCCATCAATCCTCCCCTTCACTTCGGCAATAATCCTGAACTTTGGCGCTGGAATTCAACATTTGGCCATATAATTCCATTATTACACAGCACCACTGGCGGATCCAGCCTCTCTCCGTGGGGTGGGGCATCTTTTTGTGTCAAAAAGGTACCCCCATTTTGTTTTCTGAGCGGATTTGGGCCAGTCACATTATTTTGGTATTCGAGCTTAAGCAATTCACTTTTCAAATTCACATAAATATATTTTATATTTTTCCCGAAAAAGGGGTTTTATTTTATTTTGGGGGTCAAATACACAAAATTTCGAAAATCCGAGATAGCCATTTTTAATAGAATTTCATTTCAATTCTTTTGACGTTTTGCAATTTTCTTCAAAACTATTTTCTAAGACTGTTCAAACATTTATCGTTTTTCCACCAAAAATGGCATGACATGACGTCATTAAAACGTCATTATCTCCCAAAATACTACTTCAATTTTATTGGAATTTGGTGAGAAGACGTAGAATTGATGCAGCATAAGGTACTGAAAGCTTAACGTTGATATTTATCATAGTTTTCAGGTTATTGAGAAAATCCGGGAGGGAGGGCAGATTCTGCCCTGCCCTGCCCCCCCCCCCCCCCCCAACGGGGCGCGGGTTAAGTGTCACCGGGGCTACTTGAATTGCATCAGGTGCGTTGTTTTGTCTATCATTGAAAGAAAGATATACATACAAACTTCCAATTCAATCATTCGAGAACGAAACTTCCGTTTTCATGAAGTTTTCTCCTAACATCATTATTTTCACGTTCAGTGCAGGGAACGCGAGGGGGGCATACTTGTATTGAATGCCCCTCCCAGATTCCTGTGGGGGGGGGGGGGGTTTGCCCGATTCCCCCCTGGATCCACCAGTGCCAGCAATTACCGCCAAGGAGAGCCTCTGCCAGACACTTAGTGGAATTCATTTTCCCATTTTCCAAATTTATACAAGCAATTGCGAAAGTTATGTCATGCCGCGAAGCGGCGCGAAATTTTCAGTTGTTTACTGTGGATAGCTGGGTTTTGACTGCTGCAAAGACAATTTTTACGATAAATTGGGAACGCGCGGGGGGGATCCTTGTATTGACTGCCCCCCCCCCCCGATTCCTATGGAGGGTGGGGTGTGGGGGGGGGGGCATTTGCCACTGATGCCTCCTGGATCCGCCAGTGCACAGCACACTGCATGTAAATAACAATGTGAATTGCGTCAGCAATAAAATTACACGCGGGTGCATGGTATATAGCCGATGCTTTCACGGCTCTGAATGTGCTTAGTAAATAGTTTTAATTCGAATTTCACTTATTTGAAATTGAATATCGCTTCTTTTTTTTAACTTCGCATACTTTAATTTTAATTTCACTTGTTTTAATTTCAACTTCACTTATTTTAATCTGAAGTGAAAAAGGTGTAGTCATGCGTATTCAGAATCCAGTGCCAAGAGTATTCAAGAGTATTCAAAGTATTCAAGAGTTATTATGACCAGTGCTGCGGAGTCGACAGAATTTTAGCAACTCCCGACTCCGACTTCGACCTGAAAAAATCGACTCCGACTCCGGCCTATATCCCTTCTCCAACCGCATGATAGAAACCAATATTTGCAATGCCATCTATTTTCTAGGTTTGTACTTATTCTTAACAGTATGAAGAACAATGCTACGCCGCCCGAGCACGGGCGTGCCGTGCCGCGGTCGCGCGTCCAGCCCAGTCGCGCTCGCCTGTAGGCGGCGGAACCCGCGAAACGAGCAACGAAAAGTCCGGCCAAACCTGCCCACTCCGACCGACTCCCAACTCCGACTTCGACTCCGCAGCCCTGAATTTATGAGTTAAATCAAGCAGAAATATAACAAAAACAGTACTTCAATTGGGTCAAATGCTCCCTTGTTAGCATTGTTTTATAAAGTCAGAATGCATATTTATAGCAAGCATAAAAGGGAGTGTGCCTACTCACATCGTTTATATGGGGTTATTGACACTGGTCAATAGAACATAATTTTCTGAATTGAACCATGACTTCGTTTCTCCAGATTCACCCTAGTTGCTGAGATATTCCAGACTCCAGGAACTTGCTGGGAGCAAAAAGTTATCGGGTAGACACCAGAGGGCTTCCGCTACTAAAAGTACTGCAACTATCGATTACACTGCTAGCATATCGTTAGCGCCGGCCAGGGTTGGACTTTTTCCGGCAAAAGTTTGTTTTTGCCACTTGCCGGTTTAAACCGGGTTTTACCGGCAAAAGAGTGGCAAAAAGTGGCAAAAACTAAAACTGCCTGTTTTTTCTCTCCATAAAATTGTTTGTAAAAGAAGTATATATTCCTATATAATTGAACCATTTTAAATGCTGTGCCAATTGCAATGCAATTGTGAACCTGCAATTACTGCATTAACCAGATTTGCTTAGCCCAGCAGCACAATTTATTTTCACTGGCTTATATATGACAGGGATTGCTGCTTGACCTGAACTGAGCTGGCTGGGACAAATATATCTTTAGAACTGTGGAAGGTCATGATGGATAGTATGGCAAGACAATGCAACTATACAGATAATAATAGTCTTTGAGTTTCTTTTTGGAGAGTGACACTTCTAAAGAATGTAGTACCTGTACATTGAGCACCTCGTCAGCCTTTGGCAGTGCTGACTCCAAGTGACCATGCTGGTTGAGCAAGCAATTTGTTGTTCATTGGTGTGAGGGTTAAGCCCAATGTAATTTGTAGGGTAGGGACTAGGGAGGTTCTGTGGGAAACTTTGTTTTGTGCAAATTTAATGGTCCTAGGTCAATATCTACAAGGTCAAACAGCCATGGAATTTAGGCCATTTTCTGGACTTTTCAGGTCCAAAGAATTTTGCTCTCTTCATATTTGTTCAGGAAATTTGCTCTCTTTTCGCCTCATCTTACTGACATCGTAGTTAAAATATAATTCCATTTTCCTCAGAAAGATTGATTATCTATTACAAATCAGGATTTTTTTTACTTTCCAAATAAATAAATACAAACACAGGAACCACCACAGGAAACATAGTGACCTTTGCCACCCACGTAGTCACTTAAGCCCAGTAAAATATTACGTAATATAGCGCTACTCCGGCCAGGTACATTACAGATAAAAGTACTTGAAATAATTTGGCCATTCAAATAATTGCCTGAACCCGTATTTCGTCTATTTTATACTATGTATAATATATGTAAAGTATGTATAATCTGTAATTGTATAATATGTAATTGTATAATATGTAATTGTATAATATGTAATTGTATATGTAATTGTATAATATGTAATTGTATAATATGTAATTGTATGTATATGTATAATACTTATATATAATAAATATGTATAATATTGTATATATTACGTGGGTATGATACTGTATAATATGGGGTATAATACTCAATATTATATCTCATATTTCGTGTATATTAGCATATATGTTTCGACTGAATACCATCATTGCTCATGTATGTTTTACTGGGTCTTGTCATTTAATGTTCCTGATGTTGATTGATGTTCCGTTATATTGAATACACAACCGGTGGAATCCGGCAAGCAACAACAAACAAAAAATAAAATCTTAGCTTGCCTGACAATACAATTTTACTCTTCACCTATGGATTTTTACTCTCCGGGACCAGGTCATGAAATGAAAAATCCAACACTGAGGTCAAATGAGGTGAAATGAGTTCAAACATGCTAAATTGTGTTTGTTGTGCTTTCATTGGCTTTGACATTGTTATGGAACGCAGTGATTGCATGTATATACCCCCAACATAGGCTGAAATGATTTGTTGGAAAGTTAATAATAAATAGGGATGATAGAAGTTGCATTTGACCTCAGGTCATTTGTATAGCAACATTTCATTGCAGTCTTTTTGGATACTTTTTTACTTTGATGGCCTATAACTAAAAGTTTTCGGCCGATTTTTATTTTTGTTACTTTAGACGACGCACCGTTCATTTTTTAGGCAGGTACGCCAAAAATTATGCACATCGACCGGTAAAATCAGGAGATATTCACAACAACAAAAACAGGAGGTGTTGGTGGATTTCGCCGCCGAACTTGGAAAGAAACAAAACAAAGCCCACTGAAATAGATTCTATGGACCAGAATGATTAAATTGATCTGGTACAAAGCAATTAGCAGATTTGGTTAATTTCAGTTTTTGCCACTTTTTGCTACTAGGGGTTTTTGCCAGCCAGTTTTAACAGGTAAAAAACAGTGGCAAACCCACTTTTTGCCACACACTGCCATCCCTGGGCCGCCGACCAATAGCAATTAGACAAAACAGCTTGTGCGCTCTAATGGCAGCAGTCACACAGTACCGTCTGTCACCTGATCACAATGCTTTACACCCATTTTTTGACAAACATCAATTGAGAGCAATTAAACCTGCACATAATAAAGTTCACAGTGGCAAGAACATGATGTGCAAAACTTTCCCCCCATATTATATTGATGCCACTTTTTGCCCCTATATATCATGTGACCATAATTGTATTGTCTTGTGCACCATTTTACATAACATCACTATGGTGGCAATCGTTTTATAGATATAAAAAGCAAAAACCAATAGAAGTGAAAATTCAACTAAAGGAGGTCCAGATGTGAATTTCATCATATCCAACAATCAAACCTATAGCTACTGACTGTATTCTTTTTTTGACATTCCAAAACAGTAGACACACTCCCTTTAAACAACGTTTACTTAATTAAGAGCCAACCTTATTGGCAGTTCAACATTCCAGTAATCGTTGACGAAGGTACCTGTCGGTGTGCAGTGTTTGCAGAAATCAAGGTGCAAGGTTACTATCACCATTGTTGGTCTGGAGTCATAGGGAAGCTTTGTCACCAGATTTGAATTTACAGACATAAATGAACACCACACTTGCAGGGCATAAATACATTGGACAACTTATTTACACTGTATGGCCAGGGTTTGTCTACAAGATGGTCTGGGGGGTCCGGGGGATGACATCCCCGGTAGGAATGCAGTGCAACAAGCGAATGCGAGCAAGCGTTCTAAATGTGGGTCCAGGACCCACATCTAGAACGCTCTGCTCACATTCGCTCGTTGTGCTGTGGCCCTACCTGGGGGGAGGGGGTTCCGAGGGGATGACAGCCCTGGTAGGGCCATGGCACAACAAGCAAATGCGAGCGGAGCGTTCTAAATGTGGGTCCAGGACCCACATTTAGAATGCTCTGCTCGCATTCGCTTGTTGCGCTGCAGCCTTACCAGGGCTGCCATCCCCCTGGACCCCCAGACCATCTTGTAGACAAACCCTGACCATACAGTGTAAATAAGTTGTCCAATGTATTTACGCCCTGCAAGCGTCGTGTTCATTTGTCTGTAAATACAAATCTGAGGGGTATTGCCCTAATTAGTACACCATTAGTTATTAGTTAATCCCTATAATATAGCTACCAGTTGATAGACAATATCACATTTAGTAACTATGGATGTCTTCCCGAAGACATTTTGCACTATAACAAATTTTAATGTCAATAATTAATATCTCACTGTTCCATCACCTCGCCCATCGCCAAACTTTGTTTACTCACCAGCTAACGATGACCGACCTTGATACAACAAGTATAGACAGCGTTCACAGAGGCCTGGCTATGATGTCACATAACTTATTTACGTTGTATGGTTATGTTAGGTTAGTCATTGTTCCAATGACGTCATGGACGATCCTTATTTAATAGGACGATCATGTGAACCTTCCTGCATCAATTTTTTTTTTTAGATATGGCGACGATTGTGGAACATATTAAGATTTTCAGCAGATTTTTGTTCCAACATTGTGAGGTAAGATACATTATAAACAACATAAAAGGTAGATAATAGTCAAATAGTGTTTTGCAAGATGTGTAGTGACCAAAAAGTTAAGTTTTGTAACATCTAAAATGATGTGTACTTATGGCCAGTATGACCCAAATCTGGTGACATAAAGCTTCACTATGACTCCAGACCAACAATGGTGATAGTAACATTGAACCTTGATTACTACAATTGGTCCCTGCAGCCATAATTGCTGTAAAGGTTAGGTCAAGTTTGATTATGTATCTTTTTGGTGACATCATAGCTTTGGTATTACTGGTACACTTTTATGTATGTTGCAATAATACTCTATTCATATAGTAGGTACTTCAAGAACACCATTAACTGGGAAGGTGAATTACTGAACTATTACCCAATTTTGCCTAAAATGCTTGGTTAAAAACTCCACAATGACCAAAAGGCAACTTGGAAATTAACAACAGGAGAGTTGAACTAGCATTTTCAAATTTAAAAGGAAATCCAAAAACGGCCACTGATGGCTTAATTACCTACCTTTTCTGGTCGTGGAGTCATCGTCCCTGAACAACGGCCAGCGACAAATATTTCGAAAGCACAGTTGCAAATAAAGACGTTAGTTAAAGCTCATTTAGAAAATTATCAACAATCCAGCTGGGGAATTATCAGCACTAAAACAGAAACAGCCTCCTAAACAGAACAAATACGAAGCGTTGTTCTATGACACGGCACAACACCCGCCGCCGGTTGATTTTCTGACGCGAATGTTTTTCTCAAACTCGCCGTAAATGTCGCAAAAGATGAGTGGCAAATTTGCACTGTGTTGAGCGTATATTTCGAGGATAAAAGTATGAAATGCACCTTTTCACTTAATAATGTTTTTTGATTATCTATGATTTGTTATGATAAGTATATTGCGTGTACCAAATCAAATTAAACGATGCCTCTCTTTGATTATCAAGAGTAATATCTAAAGAAATTGTCGACAATTCCAAAGCACATGCGTCAGATTGGGTCGTCTCTAAAGTGTATAGGTCTCTAATTTGTATTTTTCCGGTTTTCGTATAAGAATAATCGATATTCAGTTGCTTTATTGTCCTGCTTGACTCATTTGGTTCTCTGAAATTAATACTTCAGCATAGCCTATTAAAAGCCGGTACTGGTACGTCAAAGTTTATTGGTTGATAAGTACCTATCTACTTGTGTGTAATAGACTGGTTATAGATTCGACTCTGATTTAATAGATTGGAATCGTTCAATCAAAATTCCTTGAATAAAAAAAGATTCGATTCACCACCAGATCTTTTGATTCATTAATTGTGATTGAATCCAAATCTGCATGGCTGATTGAATCAAAAAATTTAACGATTCTTAACAATTCAAGTACACATGGTAAATTGTGCAAATACAATGCAGTCCCAGTGGCTGCATTCATTTATACTGAAATATTATTGCTGTAACAATGCTATAATTATATTATATATGTATGTTTCCATTTGTATTGATTTGACATAAATTCAACATATATATTTAAATGTTGAATCAAACATGAATTGAATATTGTTTTGTGAATTCTTTGAATTGGAAATAATACATTCTCAAAATTGTAGAAGACATGATCGGTCTCCCCTTAGTTATTAGTAAATCCCTATAATATACCTACCAATCAATAGAAAGTATCATATTTAGATTGATGTGGATGGTGTATGGATGTTTTCCCCAAGACATTTGCACTATAACTAATTCTAACTTCAATAATTAATATCTTGTAGCTTCCGTCGCCTTGCTTGTCGCTAAACCTTTGTTTACATGGCAGCTGGCGATGAACGACCTTGATACAACAAGTATAGACAGCGTTCACAGCTGCCCAGCTATGACACAGAACTTATTTACACTGTAGGGTTCAGTGTCTTGAAAATGTTTTTTTACAAGAGTGTGATGAATCCTGAGAGGATGTCACTATCCCAGAAGGAGGTGGATATCGAGGTTAAAATTTGTATGATAATAACCCAACAATCGATGCTTTGGGCAGTCTTCAGGCAGGGCAGGCAGTTTAGCCGCCATATAGCCTTGTAGCTGCGGTGCCCTTAAACCAAAATCATCATCATCATTTGGGCAGTCAGTAGTATATTTAAAAAAATAGCTGTTCTGATAATTTAAATATTTGTATTTGCAAGTTCATAGATTCATAGATTGCAAGTTCAGAGGACTTTTATGCAGACAAATAATCCCATATATCAGATTGTTAGAAAGCTCCTAAGCTGAAAAGTGGAAAATATAAATTATTTGAACGTCATTCGCAGGATTTTGTATCAAATGGTACCTGGATTTGCTAGCCGTTTGGGAGAGGCCGCCTGGGGCTGAATTGGCCTCCATCTGGGATTTTTTTATTCACAGTCACATGTCTTTTATGGTGAATGTGCTATAGTAAACAGTAAATAAACTCTTGGGATCCCAACCCACTGCTCTACAACAAGAATAATATGAAGGAAACCTTCATTTAAAACATGTGACCAAAATATGGAAGAACTTATCATTTTTCTTGTTTGTCTCATCAAGACACTTTGATACATATTAATGGTGACCTGGTTAGGTCAACTTCAAAATTTGACCTCAGGTCAAGGTCATTTGGGTATCCAGGTAGGTCATGTTGCATATGGGGCGACTCGACGAGACAAACACATTGGTGTCATTCGCACGTCTATCTTGATTATATCAATAGTTATTAGCAAAATGGTGCTGATGACCTCAGATGACCTCAGCTGACCTTGCAGAGGTCACTGAGCAACAATTGCACCTGGGTCATCAAGAATGAGCTAAAATAACATGATTCTGAAAGAATTGGCCTGATCCAATGCATATTCTCTGAATAGGAAGCATTCATATATTTTCCCATTCACTTATAATGGGGAGGTCACGAAATTGGCCTGACCTTAGGTCACCGATACAACAACAACACAAATCCGAGATATACGAATTGTAGGTACTTATGGTCTTATGAAATCCTGCAAGTTTCAAATATATCGGACAAAGACTGGCTTTGGCACGACCACAAACATTTTTGGAGGTAAGGTCACTTGACGTGACCTGGTGACCTGACCTGAGATGACCTGAGGTCAAAACTTTCACACAATGTGGGTAATTGATGTTCGAATAGCTGTACCAAATTTGGCGCGCGTCGCCGTTTTCCCCGCTATTCCCGAGAACAAAAAACTCGGGGTCATTTAGGGGGGGGGGTCAAAATGCCCGCCCCCCACACCATCGCGTGGGTTAAGCAGCTTAACCCTACCCGTTCCAACACTTCTCAACACATTAGGCACACTGGGTCTGAGAAGCAAATCAGCTGAAGCAATTAATGCATGTCATACCTTAAACTGAACAGGGCAGATACAATAGGTTTTATATTTGTGACAGTGGAAGTTTGTTGAAGTTTGTTGAAGTTGACGTTTGTTGTTTACCTGTCTGCACTGGACGGCAATGTCATGATAACTCTGTATTGCTAAAATGTGTTCACCAGTCATAAGCAACAGACTACAGAGTACATAAATGTGTCATAGTATATCCATAGACCATAAGTAAATATTCCTGTTTTTTTGTTTCTCATTTCACATCCCACTAGTCTCCTGTCCCTGATTGGCCGTATTGCCGGCAGGTGTCTGTCCCTGATTGGTTGTGTTGCCAGCAGCCGGCAAGTGTCTGGTGGGTGCGGCTGTCCCTGGTTGCCCGTGTTGCCAGCAGGTGTCTGTCTCTGATTGGCTGTGTTCCCGGCATGTGTCTGTCCCTGATTGACCGTGTTCCTGGCATGTGTCTGTCCCTGATTGACCTTGGTGCCGGCAGGTGTCTGCCCCTGATTGCCCGTGTTGCCGGCAGCTGTGTCTGGTGGGTGTGACAGCTGTGCTCTCCCTGATTGGCTGTGATGCCGGCAGCTGTGTCTGGTGGGCGCGGCAGCAGTCCTGTCCCTGATTGGCTGTGTTGCCGGCAGCTGTGGTGTCTGTTTCTGATTGGCTGTGTTGCCGGCAGGTGTCTGTCCCTGATTGGCTGTGTTGCTGGCAGCTGTGTCTGGTGGGTGCGGCAGCAGTCCTGTCCCTGATTGGCTGTGTTGCCGGCAGCTGTGGTGTCTGTTTCTGATTGGCTGTGTTGCCGGCAGGTGTCTGTCCCTGATTGGCTGTGTTGCTGGCAGCTGTGTCTGGTGGGCGCTGCAGCAGTCCTGTCCCTGATTGGCTGTGTTGCCTGCAGCTGTGGTGTCTGTTTCTGATTGGCTGTGTTGCCGGCAGGTGTCTGTCCCTGATTGGCTGTGTTGCTGGCAGCTGTGTCTGGTGGGCGCTGCAGCAGTCCTGTCCCTGATTGGCTGTGTTGCCGGCAGCTGTGGTGTCTGTCCCTGATTGGCTGTGTTGCTGGCAGCTGTGTCTGGTGGGCGCGGCAGCTGTCTGTCCCTGATTGGCTATGTTGCCGGCAGCTGTGGTGTCTGTCCCTGATTGGCTATGTTGCCGGCAGCTGTGTGGTGTGCGCAGCAGCGGCGGCGACAGCCATGGTGGACGTGTCAGCGCCGTCCCAGGCGTTGGAGCAGTTTGTGCTGCTGGCCAAGTCGGCGCGCGGCGCGGCCGCCGCCGAGCTGGTGCGGCAGGCGCTCGACGCCCCCGGCGTGTACGTGTTCGCCGAGCTGCTGGACATGCCACACATCAAAGAGGTCAGTTTGACACGAACACAATGGCTCGGACAGGCCAGTCACGCTCAGATGGCAGCACCTGTCAAGCATATGTAGCAGTGTCACCAGTGCTAGTTTCTACTGTTACAGTCATTGATATTTGATATGATGTTAAGGTCATTAAACACATACCGCATTTGTCTCTGACCTTACGAAATGTGTTTAGTTTCCAAGCGCTCTGACATCTGACTGGGTCTAAGTGGTTCAGTTGGTAGAGCGTTGGACTCGGAATCCATTTCTGGTTCGAGTCTGGCTACTGGCCAAGCCTTTCGGTCCCCCTGTTTGGATCTATGAGAGACCCCGACTATACATGAACACAGTGGCTTAGTGGTATAGCCCCAATACCACAACCACCAAATGTAACAATTTATTTGGGAACAGGGAATAAGAAGATATAAAATATAGCCCTGTGCTCATGTCACAGATAGTTACAAATAATGAGGAAAAGACTAAATGCAAAACTAACATGTTCTTTGTTTGTTGTTGTATTTGTTTGGTTTGGGTACAAATTTGGCATTTGTTTGCATTTCGTCTTCTTCATTATTTGTAATTATCCGTGACATGAGCACAGGCTATATTGTATATCTTCTTATTTTCTTCACAATGATCATTACAGCCATCCATTGTATAGGAATAGGGAACTAGTCCACTTCCCAGAATCAGTATCTCTATCGGCACACAGACTGCTTTCCTGCCATAATTGTATTTGTATTATAGGGAATCTGTGCAATCAGCCAATATACCCTACTGCTGCCTGACATCAGCATACTTTGTTCACAATGACCGAATTGTATGTTTTATTTGCTACGAGACATCTTTTCTGTCTGGTTGTCAGTTGTCTCCTCAAGTTGTTGTATAGACCTCCTCAGTTGTCTTGTCAGTTGTATATATGTCTGTAGTGACGTGTCTCCGTCTCGTGTTGCTGCTCCTCGTGTTGCTTGCTCGTGTTGCTACCCCGTCCAGCTGTCTGTAGTGGACGTGTCTCCGTCTCGTGTTGCTGCTCCTCGTGTTGCTGCCCCGTCCAGCTGTCTGTAGTGACGTGTATCCGTCTCAGTGTTGCTGCTCCTCGTGTTGCTGCCCCGTCCAGCTGTCTGTAGTGACGTGTCTCCGTCTCGTGTTGCTGCTCCTCGTGTTGCTGCCCCGTCCAGCTGTCTGTAGTGACGTGTCTCCGTCTCGTGTTGCTGCTCCTCGTGTTGCTGCTCGTGTTGCTGCCCCCGTCCAACTGTCTGTAGTGACGTGTCTCCGTCTCGTGTTGCTGCTCCTCGTGTTGCTGCCCCGTCCAGCTGTCTGTAGTGACGTGTCTCCTCGTGTTGCTGCTCCTCGTGTTGCTGCCCCTGTCCAGCTGTCTTGTAGTGACGTGTCTCCGTCTCGTATTGCTGCCCCGTCCAGCTGTCTGTAGTGACGTGTACTCCTCGTGTTGCTGCTCCTCGTGTTGCTGCCCTGTCCAACTGTCTGTAGTGACGTGTCTCCGTCTCGTGTTGTGCTGCTCCTCGTGTTGCTGCCCCGTCCAGCTGTCTGTAGTGACGTGTCTCTCGTGTTGCTGCTCATCGTGTTGCTGCTCCTCGTGTTGCTGCTCCTCGTGTTGCTGCTCCTCGTGTTTGCTCCTCGTGTTGCTGCTCCTCGTGTTGCTGCTCCTCGTGTTGCTGCTCCTCGTGTTGCTGCCCTGTCCAACTGTCTGTAGTGACGTGTCTCCGTCTCGTGTTGCTGCTCCTCGTGTTGCTGCCCTGTCCAACTGTCTGTAGTGACGTGTCCTCCGTCTCGTGTTGCTGCCCTGTCCAACTGTCTGTAGTGGACGTGTCTCCGTCTCGTGTTGCTGCTCCTCGTGTTGCTGCCCTGTCCAGCTGTCCTGTAGTGACCCTGTCTCCGTCTCGTGTTGCTGCTCGTGTTGCTGCCCCGTCCAGCTGTCTGTAGTGACGTCTCCGTCTCGTGTTGCTGCTCCTCGTGTTGCTGCTCCTCGTGTTGCTTGCCCTGTCCAGCTGTCTGTAGTGACGTGTCTCCGTCTCGTGTTGCTGCTCCTCGTGTTGCTGCCCCGTCCAGCTGTCTGTAGTGACGTGTCTCCGTCTCGTGTTGCTGCTCCTCGTGTTGCTGCTCCTCGTGTTGCTGCCCTGTCCAGCTGTCTGTAACGACGTGTCTCCGTCTCGTGTTCTGCTCCTCGTGTTGCTGCCCTGTCCAACTGTCTGTAGTGACGTGTCTCCGTCTCGTGTTGCTCCCCGTCCAGCTGGAGGACCACCCCGAGTACGGCGCCACACACCAGCTGCTGCAGCTGTTCGCCTGTGGCGTGTACCAGGACTACCTCAAGAGGCGACAGGAGCTGCCCGAGCTGCCCGAGCTGAGTGACATGCAGCGACTCAAACTGCGCCACCTCACCATAGTCACCATGTCCACACAGACCAAGGTACGGCTGCGCTAAAACTTACAGGATGCAT
>JAXIVJ010003114.1:0-27500 GCA_036785665.1 Chirona hameri
ATGTATTTCAGATCAGAATATTGTGCTAAGCAGAGCTTGTTGCCTGGACGCTTACCTACAATCAGGCAGCAGGCATCAGGTGGTGTGATTCTATTTTATCGGCATAATTTAGCGGCGAAAGTTGTACGTCTCC
Organism: Chirona hameri; assembly: GCA_036785665.1. NCBI lineage: Eukaryota > Metazoa > Arthropoda > Thecostraca > Balanomorpha > Balanidae > Chirona > Chirona hameri. Next base: position 134 of record JAXIVJ010003114.1, read on the forward strand.
ATCTCCCAATTTCGTTTGGCCGGTGTGCGATCGCAGCCACCGACCGCAGGTCATCCTGGTAGAAAGGAAATAGCGGGCGCCGAAGCGACTCAAACCCACCTTGTCAGGGTGAGCGGGTTTCCAGCCCGACACCTTACCAACTTAGCTCCATGGGCGGACAAAGTTAACGAACACATCGATGAAAACGAATAGTGTGTATGATTGTAATATAGAATTTGTTGCCAAAAACATTTAACCCTGCGCTAAGAAAAACATTGCTCTCTTCCGTTGCTCGACACTGGAGCTTTCCTTCACAATACCCGAACGAAACAGCGAGATGTTGCGACACTTTTATTTTTGTAAAAAGAAGCGGCGTTATGGCACTGTCGGTACCTTATCAAACATATAAACAGAGGGCGAGCGCGCCTGGCAGGCCGGGCTCACACCTCACACTCTGTGCTGCGAAAACGTGCGACACCGCGTGAACCATGGCGTTCCATGGGGCGGGGAGGGTGCTGTATGGGTGACAATACTGTGAACAGAGTCACGGACCAAACACACGACTGATTTCGCCAGTACGGCCAGACTGAGATCGCCAGCAACACTAGCGTCATCTATAGCTCAGCCAACGCGCCACTAGCGCCGCGTGCCGGCCATATACAGTACTATACACTCTCTAGTCGTCCCGGTAGAAAATGGAATGTGTCTGGGTATAAATACACATACAGACTCCGCTGTGACGTCAAAGACACTGCACTGGCGACAGGCGAAGCTTCGCGGCCCAGAGATCACGTCGGACAGATAAAACGCGGTGCAAACTACTCCAGTGAACTGACACCCAGTGAACTCTGCGACACTCACTCACTCGCACACAACTCACGCACAACGCACGCACAACTCACGCACACAAAGCGACCGACATGTCTCATCACAACGCCACTAAGACGCTCTTCTACGCACAGATCACATGGAATACACAAGGCCGTGGCGAACCGGAGTGTCAGAACCAACGAAGGAGATGTTTCCACGCGAACCACACGACACCCGCGTGCCCTTCCACTCGCTCCACTGCTCCACACCACAGCCATCCACCCCGTCTTTGGCGCCACGTTCCACACTCCATCCGGACCATCCACGCGCGCCGCCCAGTGTGTCGGCCCGGCTCACAGCTTTGATTGGCCGGCACAGCAGCAGTTCCGACTAGGCGGACGGAAGGCGACGGGTTAAACCACGCCGCCCCGACCCCGCCTGCCACTGGCCGCACACGCACCCACCGCAGAGCAGACAGTCAGCACTCCGTGGCAGAGACGGGTCCCAGCTCAGCCAGTCGGCCGGCGACTCCGCAGTCTCGGCCAGTCTCGGGGAGACAGGACGAGGCTCGTCTATGTGGTTCGACTCGACTCGCCCAGAGCTCCCCAGCCGCCGGAAGCCGCGTCACGTATCACAACTCCACCATGTCGGTGTCTCTCGCCAGAGATAAACTAGTCCTTCGAAGTATTTATCTGGGTTCAATAGTTTCACTCGCGCAGCAGCAGCGTTGCCGAACCGCCGAATACGCCAGGTTCCGACGGCCGCCGCTTGACTTCAGTTTTTGCCGCGGCGCGGCGCTGCCATCGCAGCCGGGGAAGTATAGGCGGCGTTGGTGTACCGACTGCTGATCCGAAGGCACCCGGCAGGGTTCGTCCGGCCCTCTGCACCAGGCAGGACGGCCGTCCACTTACCAGTCGCCTCTACAAGCGGGCGGCACCACCGCACGGCACCGCTAGGCAGCACCACCATCGTACGACACCACCGCGAGTCACCAGCGCCTTCCACTAGCGAGCGTCCCCGCGGTCCCGGCACTAGCACCACGACTCCCCCGCCATGGAGGATGGCCGCGCGCCGGTCGGCGGCGCCGGCGGCTCGTCCTCGTCCTCATCACCGCCTCCGTACATGTCCGCCAGCTTCCGGAACCGCGGACCGAATTCGTTCAGAATGTCGAAGTTGAGATCGTTGTCGTCAGTACCTGCAGCGAACAAACAGGAAGGCCGTCAGCACATGCTAGCATGTAAATCGAGATACAGCCAGGCACAACCTCTGACGAGCAAAGCCTTCGTCCGATTAAAGCGATGAGGTATGGCATAGCTATCACTGGAGTTTTCGAGCCAGATGCACACCGATTATTCACATGTCTCGCCTGAGTTGAGTTACAACACCTCTTCGACTTACTGAGCGTGACTTGCAGCACGATTCCCTTTAGTTCCGAGACATTCCGCACGACCCAACACACCTCCGTTGCACTTCGAATCACCTGAGTTGCGCCACTCTTCCTCCCGACTCACCTGAGTTGAGTGACACTCCACAGAATCCGACTTCCTGAGTTAACGTACACCCCACACGACTTGACTCACCTGAGTTGAGGGACGACAGCGACCCGGCCGAGCTGCCGCCGCCCTCGTAGGCGTAGTTTCTGCAGTCGTCGGCCGGCCAGGCCTGCTCGTCCTTGTCCACCTGGTTCTTATTGTCGTCTATGAAGCTGCGAACGGACGGCGGCTGACCGGACGGCGTCTGACCGGACGGGCGGGGGGCCTCCTCTGAAAACACGGGAACCGGGCACGTCAGAACAGGGAGGTGGCGTCGGTGGCGTCAGAACAGGGAGGTGGCGTCGGTGGCGTCAGAACAGGGAGGTGGCGTCGGTGGCGTCAGAACAGGGAGGTGGCGTCAGGACAGGGAGGTGGCGTCAGAACAGGGAGGTGACGTCAGAACAGGGAGGTGGCGTCGGTGGCGTCAGAACAGGGAGGTGGCGTCAGGACAGGGAGGTGACGTCAGAACAGGGAGGTGACGTCAGAACAGGGATGTGACGTCAGAGCAGGGAGGTGGCGTCAGAGCAGGGAGGTGACGTCAGAACAGGGAGGTGGCGTCAGGACAGGGAGGTGACGTCAGGACAGGGAGGTGACGCCAGGACAGGGAGGTGGCGTCGGTGGCGTTAGAACAGGGAGGTGACGTCAGAGAGGGAGGTGGCGTCAGAGCAGGGAGGTGACGTCAGAACAGGGAGGTGACGTCAGAGCAGGGAGGTGGCGTCAGGACAGGGAGGTGGCGTCAGGACAGGGAGGTGACGTCGGAACAGGGAGGTGACGTCAGAGCAGGGAGGTGACGTCAGAGCAAGGGAGGTGGCGTCAGAGGGCGATATTACGACAGGGAGGGGTAGGGAGGGGTACGTCAGAAAAGGAAAATGGATACTGGCGAATATTTCGACACACAAATCCTACTAGACTACGTGTCGGCATATTACTACTTTGTTGTCCATTAACTATCACTCAAATTGGTCCCCTGTCTGCAAGTCTCAACATATCGCCCCACAGGGTCCATATTTTTCACCACATCCCCAGCAATGTCAGGACTCTGAAAACCAGTGCCGGACGGGATTTTCCCCCGGTAACTTGATAACTAAGCACGGCCAGGTGACTTCACCACGCTCGCACACTACTCACTGGGCGACACGCCGTTGGCGACCTGCAGCACGCTGAGGTCGTAGCCAGTCTGGTCCTTCTCGCCGCCTCCCTCATCATCGTAGTTGATGATAGTGTCTCGCATCTCATCCGCCGGCTCCTTGTACAGGGTTCGTACGCGGCGGCGGCGGTACAGGATGACCACCAGGACCAAGACTGTGGGTACGGGCAGAAATTGGTTACGCCAGCGCAGTGGGGCACAGGAAGGTACATGGGTGACAGCCGCGGTGGAGGGAGATTTGGCTTACACCCAAATGTGAGATACAGGAAGATGTGAAGTATGCATCGGCTGGCGTCACAGACTTCGGGAGACACAGACAGAACAGTACCATGAGGTTGGGGATTTATGTGCAATGCCGTGAGGAATGTATATGTTTGTCCAGCCCAAAACAGCGAGATACAATGACAGTCGCTCTAAAGCCCAGCTTTAGAAAGCACTTCCAAACATCACAAACGCGAGACTTACTAAGCAGGATGGCCAGGCAGACGAGCAGCACGGCCAGGAAGCTGCTGGACGTTTCGATGACCGGGGTAGCCTTGGCCAGCTCGGAGCAGTGTGAGCTGTAGCCAGTGCCGTCAGCAGGGTGGCCCAGGTCAAATACCTGAAACGTACCACGCACACACTGTCAGTCAGATTGACTTGTAGAGTACGACGCACTGAGCTAGGCGCGTGCTTTATATCGAATAAGGGCAAGACCACTCTTAAAGAAGGTACAGAAATGACTGAATAGGCATTATAACTTATCCAACTTGACAAGAACATCTTTCATCCACTTTGAACGACACCTCATGACATCCATGATCCACTCCCCGTTTTAGGATTCAATTTTCCACTCCGAAATTCTGAATTGTGACATTGATTCTGGCATAAATATTGACGAAAAATGCATGCATTCAACCAAAACTACTGCTCTTCATACTCAAACAGAAATAAATATTGTACTATTTTCCACATCATTTTCCACTTCGCGGTCTCTTTTGGCTCGAATTGTTCACTCCGACACCCAAGCAGAAGTGGAATTTTGGGACACTTGACAAATCTATCGCAAGCTCGTCTTGTCCCCCGTCTCCCTGACATCCCCATCGTTACTTTCTCCGCGCCCTGCCGCCGACTGGCGCCTGTCCCGCCCACGCCCTGTCCCGCTGCATCACCTCCGCCGCGCCACTCACCCGGTCGAGGAAGGTCATGTTCTGCAGACAGCCTGTGAAGCCGCCCCAGCCGGGCACCTGCTCCCAGCTTCCCATCAAGGCCGCCACCTTGTCCAGGGGCACGGCCGAGCCGCCCAGCTGTAGCGGAGTGTCCACGTTCAGGAAGGTGTTCTTCTGCCCGGCGACGGCGGCGGGAGCGGCCGCTGAAGCCTGGCACTCGGCGGCGCCCACACAGCTGTCCACCAGTACAAGCAGGCTCTGTGGAGCAGGGATGGGGTCAGCACCAGCAGGGTGTGTAGAGGGCTAGTCAGTACCGGCACCAGTGGATGGGATGGGGGAACGGATCAGCACCAGCAGGGTGTGTAGAGGGCACCAGTGGATGGGAGGGGAACGGATCAGCACCAGCAGGGTGTATAGAGGACTAGATAGTCAGTACCGGCACCAGTGGATGGGAGGGGGAGAACGGATCAGCACCAGCAGGGTGTGTAGAGGGCACCAGTGGATGGCAGGGGGACGGATCAGCACCAGCAGGATGTGTAGAGGGTGCAGGGTCCCATCCACTGGTGCCGGTACGATAGTCAGTACCGGCACCAGTGGATGGGAGGGGAACGGAGCAACACCAGCAGGGTGTGTAGACCGGCACCAGTGGATGGGAGGGGGGATTGGAGGGGGCCGGATCAGCACCAGCAGGGTGTGTAGACCGGCACCAGTGGATGGGAGGGGGGATTGGAGGGGGCCGGATCAGCACCAGCAGGGTGTGTAGACCGGCACCAGTGGATGGGAGGGGGGATTGGAGGGGGCCGGATCAGCACCAGCAGGGTGTGTAGACCGGCACCAGTGGATGGGATGGGAGGGGACCGGATCAGAACCATTGCCACACAGTGGTGGCCCAGTGCCAGAATCAAAGCGCAAGAGTTGCTTTCGATGGCATACGGCAAAACAAAAACAGCATCTATTTGACATGATTAGGTGAGCTAGAGCTATCTTAGATAAAAAGACAAAAAGTGACTTATTGTACGTAGTCGTAAAGTAACTGTTTTAACATTTACCCCAAACAAATGTCCCTTATAGCTTTATACCATTGACCTACAACCAGAAATAGAAACATCTGCTACAATGGCGTTTTACCCGCGTCGCACCAATCGCATGTCCCCCAGGACTGAGCGTGCCACCGCGGCCACCAACTGACCTCCGGGTCCCAGGTGATGTCCACGTGATGTTTGTTGCCGTCGCTGACCTTGACCTCTGGACTGACCACGGCCGTGCCGGTACCGTAGTTCATAAACACGCGCAGACGACCCTCCACCAGGTCCACCGCGAAGAAGTCTGCAGATGCGAGATATTGATTAGTACACACATCACTAACAGAACAAGTTCCTAATTTTTGCCATGTCCCTCTCTCCAGCTCTCCAGCCATTCGCATTCCCAATCGCCTCCATTGCCTGGATCCTACACGTTATGTCCTATTCCACATCTCCTACCTAGATCGACCACTCACCCAGTCATATTTCCACTCACTCTGGCCTAGTTCCCCCTTCACGCCAAATGTCCACTGACCCCGCCCCATTTCCACTGGCCCTGCACCAGATGTGAAACTTCTGACAGCGGACCGTTGTACATGACCAGCGCCCTGACTCTGCCCCATTTCCACTGACCCTGCACCAGATGTGACGGCTCTGACAGCGGACCGTTGTACATGACCAGCGCCCTGACTCTGCCCCTTTTCCACTGACCCTGCACCAGATGTGACGGCTCTGACAGCGGACCGTTGTACATGACCAGCGCCCTGACTCTGCCCCATTTCCACTGACCCTGCACCAGATGTGACGGCTCTGACAGCGGACCGTTGTACATGACCAGCGCCTCCTTGGAGACGGTCGTCACGTCGAAGCTCAGGTGGGACGCGTTGCAGGCGGTCAGCTGCGGGAACCACGCGTAGCCGGTGCCCTCGAAGTGGATCGTGTCGCCCTGGCAGTTAGGGCCCGGGTACCCGGGGTCGCACTCACACCTAGGGGGGGGGGGGGTCGGAGGTTAGATCACAGCCCGGCAAACCTCGTCGTCAGCCACGGGACGGCTGACGATGGCAAGGAAAGCGGATACGCATAGTCAGCAGTGGCAAAACGGTCGGTAATCAAATCAGTTGGGTCTTTGTGATTCCGAATAGCAATGCGTTGGCTGAGCACTTCTATTTACTGGCAATGTGCATTTTCGGCATCAAAGGACCAATATCGCTACCACAAAACGTAGAATAAAAATATATTACGGAATTTCCTATCAGTAAATTCAGCAGTGTAGCGTAGCTGGGCGATGAGAGGTTTATAACTTGTGGCTCACTCACTTTTTCAGTTTATCGTCCCATCTTCCATCGTGGAGGCAGATTTCGGGCGCCATCTTGGCCTCACACTCGTTACATTTGTACTGCAGCTCTGTCTTCACGCCTGTGAACCAAAAATTACAAAAATAATAACCAGAGGCAGTCACAAAGATTGTATCCCTCCTCGCCATTCACAATTCGTGCCACAATATATCGTCGGCGTCATTTGGAAGATAAGTCATGCAGCGAAAATTAATGATCCAATAGTCATGAATCAGTCTGGTGATTTTTCTCCTCTTAAGCAGACAAGGAATATCGCTCACTGTCTACATACAAATGGCTTATCTTAGCGTAGCTAACACCTTGAGAGGAACCTCAGTTGAAATCCGCCGCAAACAAACATCGCGACAGAAAAGGATACAAAACGTATAGGACTGTTGATGCCCCGTGAGCCGGAAAGCCAGAGCCACCTACCGATGATACTGGAGGTGTTGGTCTGCACGCGGTACACCTCGCCGTCAAAGATCTGCAGCTCTGCGTGGCAGCTGCCCTCGCAGGTGTCCTCGTAGATACAGTCGTTGATGCCCACCTGCTCGATCTTAAACCCGAACAGCGCCTCCAGCTGGAAATGGGGGGGGGGGGAGGGGGCACGGGGGGGGGGGGGGCACGGCGAGTGTCAGAAATGACGCTGCTGTTTAAGAAATGACGCTGTTGTTTAGACTGCCCAGAAATGACGCTGTTGTTTAGACTGCCCAGAAATGACGCTGTTGTTTAGACTGCCCAGAAATGACGCTGTTGTTTAGACTGCCCAGAAATGACGCTGTTGTTTAGACTGCCCAGAAATGACACTGTTGTTTAGACTGTCCAGAAATGACGCTGTTGTTTAGACTGCCCAGAAATGACACTGTTGTTTAGACTGCCCAGAAATGACGCTGTTGTTTAGACTGCCCAGAAATGACGCTGTTGTTTAGACTGCCCAGAAATGACGCTGTTGTTTAGACTGCCCAGAAATGACGCTGTTGTTTAGACTGCCCAGAAATGACACTGTTGTTTAGATTGTCCAGAAATGACACTGTTGTTTAGAGACTGCCCAGAAATGACGCTGTTCTTTAGACTGTCCAGAAATGACGCTGTTGTTTAGACTGCCCAAAAATGACGCTGTTGTTTAGACTGACCCCAGAAATGACGCTGTTGTTTAGACTGCCCAGAAATGACTCTGTTGTTTAGACTGCCCAGAAATGACGCTGTTGTTTAGACTGCCCAGAAATAATGGCAGCTCAGCTACAAAAGGACATGGCCGAATAAACTGCATTCCGTGGATGAGACTCTGAGACAAAACTCACAGATCTGCAACTTCAGTAGTCGACGTGAATAAATACGCTACCCCCATCACATACATCTCCCGCAACAACCGAACAACTGATCCTCCAAGCGCTTACCTCCCACCCCCGCGTGACCCTTCCCTTCGCCATCCGTGTCCCCCCCCCCCTCGCTCCGTCCCCTCACCTGGTCTTTATTCTGCGCCACAATGCCGTCCATCTTCGCCGCCTCGTAGTAGGGCGAGCCGTGCGCGGCATAGCGGACGTCCACTCCGCCGTCCTCGTTGTCCACCACGCCGAACAGGTCGACGTTCTCCGGCGCGGTGCTGAACAGCCGCGCCAGCTCCCCGATCAGCCGCTCGTGCATCGACGGGGTCTGCCGGCGAGGGGAGGGCGAAAGGGGAGGGTTAGTGAGATGGCTGGGACGGGGATGGGTCGTAGGAATATGACTAGGGGTACGGAGTGTGACAGGTGGAAAGCTAAGTGTAATTGAGAGTTTAGCGAACGTAAGTGGAAGTTTGTCAAATTCAACAAACCTAGTCGTGGTCGTGAGCTTAGTGCCGATTTCTTAGTACCATGATGCGACGCAGTTCGTGAAAGCAAAGTACGATGTTATTTACAGCTGTACAATCACATCGCCTACAGGACCATAACGGCAACAGAACACCTGACCATTCATCAAGCACGGTTCAAAAATTGCCGTTATACAAATCAAAATCATTTTAAAAGACCAGTCAAACCAGGCTGAGTTTGGAGCTTGAGCCCTGTGCAGACACCCATGTCACGCGACATCATTCCCCTTCAGTTCTGTTCTCACATCCTTATCTGGCCGCGAGACGAACTCCGTAGCAGTCACGTCTTTGATCCTGAGTGACCCGGACTGGGTGACGGCCTCGCGGGGCAGCAGGCGGACCTCCACCGTCACTAGCGCCTCCACAGTGCTGCGGAACTTCTTATCGTACACCTGGCGGCGGAAACGGGAACTAATCAGGTGCGTTCGGGAGACCAGAGCACGCCGGCGTTCGGAGGCAGGGACATGTGGGATTATTCAGGAGTATCTGTTCAATGTCTCTCTGCTCTTTATAGTCTTCAAATAGACACTTACTGGGTTCCTAGCAATGCAAAAAACAAAGCAAGTTAAAGGGATTATACGGGTTTTTCCCAGAATAATTGAGTTACATAGTAAAACTTACTTATAAAGGTGGTAGAAGTCACACGGTAGTCACATTTTTATGGAAATTCCTCTTCTGCACATAAGGACATTTCATAGTGCGCGGTGATGCCACCGCGTACTTTCTGTAATACTGGCTGAGGCAGAGCCAGTCATCTCTTATGTTAATGAAAACACCTCACTTATGGCATATTTCCGGTTACAATAAGCAATATATGATACAATAAACTTGTTTTTTCCAACGACAGCAGCAGTTACCTAGTTTTTCCCATAAAATTCGATATTTTTCACGAATTTTCATGCCAAAAAAATAACACGCCACCACCAAATTCTCAACGCTAAACGCCGCAAGGAAGACCCCATAAAAAATCACAAAACCCGAGGGAACAGTATGTAGTAATAAAGAGTCCCGTAAGAATTGAATTGAATAATCTTTGTGTGATCCAGTGTAGGACTAGCAGATAATTGAAAGCTATAAAATTGATGAAAAACGAAAAACGCATGGCATTACTTGCCCGGCTTAGAGTCTTTAATTTAGTAACTCCTACAATCGTCATTCAGATGGCAAAGAGCGCAATAATTATCACGTATGCCAAGGTGGTTTACATCAAGGCGATATGTTTACATACCAATTTCACACAATTTCACAATTTCAGGCTTACCTTCATGTAAAGGTAAGCTTAATTCAATTAATTTATATTGATATGGGGGTGGCCGTACGGGAGAAGTGTCCTGGGGCAGAATTGGCCTCCATCTTGGATTTTTCTCTTCACGGTCACGTGACCTTTATATGGTGAACGTGCTATAGTAAACAGTAAATAAACCCTCTTGCGGCAGCTGGCTTCTGAGTTCGTAACCGCTATTTTGTCTCAGCCGCGCAGATTACTGCACCATCGAATTTGATCACTGACATCAATATAATACCTAGACAGCCAACTCGCGCGCCGCATACGCCGGACGGCCCGTTCCCACACTGTGTGGTGGCGTCAGCCGTCCTGGGGGGCAAAACATCGCGGGCGCCATAGGGACAAATGTATAAATGGCAAATCTGAACGGCGCCCTGACTGGGCTACGCTTGGAAAAAGTGGTACAAAGTAGCATCATGTTATTCGCTGGAGATTCTAGATTGAGCCAAAACGACTTATAAGGTTCCGCCTGGTCAGGGAGTGTCTGGAGAGCAGCTGAAATGATTGGTTACCATGGCCTTATTTGGGGGGTAACAACCACGTTATACCGTTCACTTTCCGTTGCAAATGCGATCGAAGCTTCATATAATTCATATACTAAGCTTAGATCGCATTTGCAACGGAAAGTGAACGGTATAACGTGGTTGTTACATCCCAAATAAGGCCATGGTAACCGATCATTTCAGCTGCTCTCCAGAAATTCCATGACCAGGTGTAACCTTATAAGTCGTTTTGGCTCAATCTAGAATCTCCAGCGAATAATATGATGCTACTTTGCACCACTTTTGCCCAGCGTAGCCCAGTCAGGGCGCCGTTCAAATTTGCCATTTATACATTGTTCCCTATGGCGCCCGCAATGTTTTGCCCCCCAGGGCTGGTGAGTTAGTGGTGGCGCCACCACACAGTGTGGGAACGGCCGGACGGCGCAAGATGGCTGCCTAGGTATTATATGGATGTCAGTGAATTTGATGCAGATTCTAAGATAAGAAAGTGATGGACAGTAATGCCGATCAAGTACTCGTTATCTGATGCAAGTCTCGAAAAACGCCAAAGTCTTAACGCTGATAATTGCTGAAATCATGGACTAAATGAGCATTGAGGTCCATGGTATATGTTTTAAAAGTGCAAAAGAGTGTATTTCCGTTCAGGACGGAAACCCGTATAATCCCTTTAAAACAAAAGCTTCGAACGCTTGAGTGAGGTAAACGTAAAGGAAAGTATGACCAAAGCGTATTCAATTATTCGATTCAAGCTAGATGATAAATACTGGTTAAAAAAAACTATTATATTCGCTACATATTTAAACAAATAACACAAATATGACCAACAATATATTCATCCAAAATATGCCTAATACGTCCAATCTCTCCAATAAATTAAATTAGAATCCGGTCCAGCGTATGTCCAATAACATTCCCATCCAACACGGCGCTCCTGCGTCCTCGCCTCACCTGAAACTTGAGCGGGTACGATCCGTTGGGCGTGCCGTAGCGCATGGTGATGTTTCCAGTATCGGTGTCCAGCTCAAAGTGCCGGTAGTCCTCGCCCTCCAGCCAGGAGAAGGTCTTGTCGGGGAGGTCCCAATCGTCTGGATCATCCACGTACACCCGACCTACGACCGTGTCGGGCATCTTACCCTGCGCAGACACCACAGCGGGGTGTCAAAATTACCCCAGTCATCCGGGTCCTCCACATATACCCGACCCACCACTGTGTCGGGCATCTTAACCTGCGACACCGACAGGGATAGTCAGGATCGCTCTCCCACCCTCCCTCTCTGCCATCCGAAGTCATTGGAGTCAGGATCGCTCTCCCACCCTCCCTCTCTGCCATCCGAAGTCATTGGAGTCAGGATCGCTCTCCCACCCTCCCTCTCTGCCGTCCGAAGTCAGTGGAGCCAGGATCGCTCTCCCACCCTCCCTCTCTGCCGTCCGAAGTCAGTGGAGCCAGGATCGCTCTCTCACCCTCCCTCTCTGCCGTCCGAAGTCAGTGGAGTCAGGATCGCTCTCCCACCCTCCCTCTCTGCCATCCGAAGTCATTGGAGTCAGGTTCGCTCTCCCACCCTCCCTCTCTGCCGTCCGAAGTCAGTGGAGTCAGGATCGCTCTCCCACCCTCCCTCTCTGCCGTCCGAAGTCAGTTGAGTCAGGATCGCTCTCCCACCCTCCCTCTCTGCCGTCCGAAGTCAGTGGAGTCAGGATCGCTCTCCCACCCTCCCTCTCTGCCGTCCGAAGTCAGTGGAGTCAGGATCGCTCTCCCACCCTCCCTCTCTGCCGTCCGAAGTCAGTGGAGCCAGGATCGCTCTCCCACCCTCCCTCTCTGCTGTCCGAAGTCAGTGGAGTCAGGATCGCTCTCCCACCCTCCCTCTCTGCCGTCCGAAGTCAGTGGAGTCAGGATCGCTCTCCCACCCTCCCTCTCTGCTGTCCGAAGTCAGTGGAGCCAGGATCGCTCTCCCACCCTCCCTCTCTGCCGTCCGAAGTCAGTGGAGTCAGGATCGCTCTCTCACCCTCCCTCTCTGCCGTCCGAAGTCAGTGGAGTCAGGATCGCTCTCCCACCCTCCCTCTCTGCCGTCCGAAGTCAGTGGAGCCAGGATCGCTCTCCCACCCTCCCTCTCTGCCGTCCGAAGTCAGTGGAGTCAGGATCGCTCTCCCACCCTCCCTCTCTGCCGTCCGAAGTCAGTGGAGCCAGGATCGCTCTCTCACCCTCCCTCTCTGCCGTCCGAAGTCAGTGGAGTCAGGATCGCTCTCCCACCCTCCCTCTCTGCCGTCCGAAGTCAGTGGAGTCAGGATTGCTCTCCCACCCTCCCTCTCTGCCGTCCGAAGTCAGTGGAGTCAGGATCGCTCTCCCACCCTCCCTCTCTGCCGTCCGAAGTCAGTGGAGTCAGGATCGCTCTCCCACCCTCCCTCTCTGCCGTCCGAAGTCAGTGGAGCCAGGATCGCTCTCCCACCCTCCCTCTCTGCCGTCCGAAGTCAGTGGAGTCAGGATCGCTCTCCCACACCCTCCCTCTCTGCCGTCCGAAGTCAGTGGAGCCAGGATCGCTCTCCCACCCTCCCTCTCTGCCGTCCGAAGTCAGTGGAGTCAGGATCGCTCTCCCACCCTCCCTCTCTGCCGTCCGAAGTCAGTGGAGCCAGGATCGCTCTCCCACCCTCCCTTTCTGCCGTCCGAAGTCAGTGGAGCCAGGATCGCTCTCCCACCCTCCCTCTCTGCCGTCCGAAGTCATTGGAGTCAGGATCGCTCTCCCACCCTCCCTCTCTGCCGTCCGAAGTCAGTGGAGCCAGGATCGCTCTCTCACCCTCCCTCTCTGCCGTCCGAAGTCAGTGGAGTCAAGATCGCTCTCCAACCCTCCCTCTATGCTCCGGTGGCAGTGGAGTCGAGCCCGGAGTCAGTGGTCAGGGTCGCTTTCCACCCTTCCCTAATTCAGGGTCGCTTTCCATCCTTCCCTAATTCAGGGTCGCTCTCTCACCCCTCTCCCCATCCCTCCCTATCTCCCGCTCGCTGACAGCAGTCAGCAGAGTCAGCAGAGTCGACAGAGTCGACAGAGTCAGCAGAGTCAGCAGAGTCAGCAGAGTCAGCAGAGTCAGCAGAGTCAGCAGAGTCAGCAGAGTCAGCAGAGTCAGCAGAGTCAGCAGAGTCAGCAGAGTCAGCAGAGTCAGCAGAGTCAGCAGAGTCAGCAGAGTCAGCAGAGTCAGCAGAGTCAGCAGAGTCAGCAGAGTCAGCAGAGTCAGCAGAGTCAGCAGAGTCAGCAGAGTCAGCAGAGTCAGCAGAGTCGACAGAGTCGACAGAGTCGACAGAGTCGACAGAGTCAGCAGAGTCGACAGAGTCAGCAGAGTCAGCAGTCAGCAGAGTCAGCAGAGTCAGCAGAGTCAGCAGAGTCAGCAGAGTCAGCAGAGTCAGCAGAGTCAGCAGAGTCAGCAGAGTCAGCAGAGTCAGCAGAGTCAGCAGAGTCAGCAGAGTCAGCAGAGTCAGCAGAGTCAGCAGAGTCAGCAGAGTCAGCAGAGTCAGCAGAGTCAGCAGAGTCAGCAGAGTCAGCAGAATTGGCAGTCAACAGTCAGGGAAGTCAGCGGTGGCGTCAGCGGGGTCGTCGGATCGCCCACAGGCCCGCTCGGAACGGCGCCCGAGGGTGGCATGACTCAACAGTACAGACCCGTGGAGCGTGCTGTCGGCACACATCCCCCCCCCCCCCCCCTCCCCCGGGGCACGGGTACAGAGCCTGGTTCGGGGAAATCTCCGCCAGCGCCAGTTACTCTATCAGGCGCCAGTTGACTGAAATGGTGTTACTAACACCAGAGGCGCCGGGCAGTGAGATGAGAACAAGATAAATATGCAATCACAGTCCCTTGAGTACAATAGAAAACAACCGAGCTACGAGGTGAGAGAATAACAATGAGGGGGAGCACAACTGCGGGCGACGGGTGCTTGTAAGCCACGATGCGAGGGAGAGGGATCACGAATCACGAATGTGTTTTTGTCAGAAATAGTGTAAGCGGTGCTCGGCGGCGCCGAATCAAACAAGCATGTGTCATTCAGATGCAGAACGTTCGTGAGCGCCAACATCGAAATAAATCACATCAAAACAAGCTCAGTGTACCGCTGTGTGCACTCAATCAGGGATGCATGTTAGCACTAAACATTCCGGAAAGCTCGCTGCCATCTCTGCAAATTTCAGGGCACATTGCATCAGCGCTCGTGAATCCTTCAACAACGTAGAACGCCCGGGCAGATTCCGTGCCGCTGCAGTATTGCAGGCGAGCCACGCGGTGCGCATGCCAGGCAGGGTGCTCACTCCATCAAACAATTGGCCAAATGTGCGTTGTTTGCACAGTGTTGACAGTCCATGCCGAGAGCCGACGGAGGTGGCTCCGTAAGGCAGGAAAGCTACGCACTGTCCGGTCTCCCAGATAGATCTTTTTCCGTACGTAGTCGGCCGTGAGCCAGACATTGCTGGACGGCTGCAGAGGCTCGGCGGGACGCTGCTGCCCCTGCCCGAGGCCGGCCCAGGTCAGCGGGTCAGGTCGGGTCGGGTCAGGTCAGGTCACGGCAGCAGGTCAGGTGAACAGGTCAGGCCAGCGGAGTAGGTTAGCCTGCATGGGTCAGGTTACCGGGACACGGCAACTGCAGGGTCGGGTTACCGGCTAACAGGCAAGCGGTGGAATTGAAGGTCAAAACCAGCCGAGAGCAAATTACATCCCCCTAGCAAGTATTAATCGGCCATATTTTGTTTGTCACCCACGTACAACAACGTTATCATTCACATTCAGCAAGCATCACACTACGTCCCAAAGCATTCATCTTCCACCACCTAACATCTTCTTCATGTGGCCTTCGACGTTTCGAGTCCTCACCCACCCACCACCCTTTCACAACTCCTTACTCCCAACTAGTCCCCACCTCTCAATCAACAATCCTCTCCCCTCCCCCTCACCACCCTGCCCATCCTCCACTGACCTCGAAATTAAACACGTTGATGGCGCTGGAGCCGGGCTTCATGTCGTTGTCGTTCTCGTCGCCGATGATGATGGTGAAGAGGCTGGTGCCCGTCAGCGAGGCCGGGGATGCCGTGCTGCTGTCGCTCACCACCACCGGGATGTTGTACTCCTTCCGCTGCTCCCGGTCGAACGTCACCAGAGGACGGATCTCAGCACGGTTGTCCTGCACTGCCGGCGGGAGAGGGTGGGGGCAGGTTAAGGCAGGTCAGTGCAGGTCACGGCAGGTCAGGGCGGGTCAACGTGGAACAGGTCAGCGCATGACAAATATAATTAGTGGCCATTCTATTTTAGTACTAGTCATCAATTATGATTTTAGTTCTGCTCTAGCCAAAAATACTTCAGTTTTTTTTAATTGATGAGCAACGATTCAGATTAGATTGGGTCAAGTCAGGTCAGATCAGGGGCGTCGCCACCGGGAGGGAGAAGGTGCCTGGGGGGGGGGGGGGGAGGGGAGGATTGCTCCGGTCGGAGTCGCTCCTCCCTCCCCCCTCCCAGATTCGCAGGATTTTAACATTTGCCGTATGGGGGCTGGTCCCCCACACCCCTAGTCGCCCCTCCCCCTCAAAATTTTGGGACGACGCTCCTAGGTCTGATCACTCAGCTAGTCTCTACCAGAGGCTAAATTAATGCACGCTAGCACCCGACGCTCCCGTCATTGAAGACAAATCGCGCTGTTCGCTGTGTCGAGAGGACCATTATTCCGCCTTCAAACGACAATTGGAACGATGATGTCGCCACTTGGAACGGTCGTCCGCCGTCCAGAAAGGGCGCGGGGTACAGGCGACCCGGTTAAAGTCAACGGACAACGGAGACCCGCCCAATCCACCGCATGTCGAGCTTCCAACACAGTTCACACGTTTCAACAGAGACAATTAGTCGGAATGCATGGCTTTATAGGCGACATTCCGGGGTCCGAAACAGGCGAGACGGCGCCGCGCCAGACACCGGAAGGCGCGAGAACGTCGCCACCGCGCCATAACTGCCGCCATAAGCCGCGCCGGCTAGCCGGCAGCGCCACCTGGCCGCGCCATATCTCGTGTCAGTTCTGCTTTATCGTCGCAATCAACCAGACAGCGTCGGCACGCCAGGAATCCCACAACGCGATATATGCATATCCATACTCATCTAAAAGCCGACCACCCCAGTCGAGTCTCGAACCCGGGACCTTCCGCTCACTGTAATACCACACTTGCCGCCTACGCCGCCGTCAGGGACTCACCGACGGTGGTGACGGAGAACATGCTGCGCAGCTCCTCGGGTGCGTCTGGGTCGAGTGCGAAGGTGTACGGCGGCCCGTTCCACTGGTGATCGTCAAAGTCGTCCGCCTCCACTGGGATCACCACGCCCTCTGGTGGCTTGTTCTCCATGATGATGGGCCGCGTGTGAGCACTCTGGAGAGACGAGAGACGGGGGCGGGGAGGGGGTATCGGTTAAAGTCGGTTTGTATCCACTGTGTTGCTTGTCGCCTCGATTGAGAATAGATGCGGATATACAATTTGGTTGAACAATGTATTCGAAATATAAACAAAGTACAGAAGCCGACTAGGTTATGTGGACCTTCAACCTACCATAGACGACAAGAAAACCGTCGAATAACTACATATAATGCGAAGTGTGTTTCATATCAAACATCAGTGCATGTAGTCATAGGCGTAGGAGCCCGGGGGCAAGGGGGGGGGGGGGCAGCCCCCCCCCCCCCCACTTGAACATAGTTTCTACGCCCCTGCATGTAGTGCTACTCTCAACTATGGTTCGTAGGATCCCGAGAGCAGAGAAGCAAATAACAATGCAGGCTGCAAATGCCACCAACAGGTAATACATCGCATTGCCTTTTATTCAACTACCTATTCTGGCTTCGGTAGACACTCACCTGAATGAGGTAGGGCACGTTGTCGTTGATCATTCTACCTAACCTGGTTTAGGTAGACACTCACCTGGATGAGGTAGGACGCGTTGTCGTTGATCATTCTACCTAACCTGGTTTAGGTAGACACTCACCTGGATTAGGTAGGGCGCGTTGTCGTTGATCATTCTACCTAACCTGGTTTAGGTAGACTCACCTGGATTAGGTAGGACGCGTTGTCGTTGATCATTCTACTTAACCTGGTTTAGGTAGACACTCACCTGGATTAGGTAGGGCGCGTTGTCGTTGATCATTCTACCTAACCTGGTTTAGGTAGACTCACCTGGATTAGGTAGGGCGCGTTGTCGTTGATATCCGTCAACGTCAGAGTGAAGGGTACAGAGCTCCCCTCGCCGTTACCTCCTTCGTCCCAAGCCTGAACCGAGAGTTCCCAGATTTCTCGGCCGCCTGTGCCCTCGTCACGGTCCAGGATCTGCCGGCCACAGACCACACGCCGTCACATCGTCACATCACAACGTCACACCGTCACCGTCACATCGTCACACCGTCACACCGTCACACCGTCACACCGTCACACCGTCACACCGTCACACCGTCACACCGTCACACCGTCACACCGTCACACCGTCACACCGTCACACTGTCACACCATCATCACACCATCATCACACAGTCACACCGTCACAACGTCACAACGTCACAACGTCACAACGTCACAACGTCACACCGTCACACCGTCACAATGTCACACTGTCACACTGTCACACTGTCACACTGTCACACTGTCACACTGTCACACTGTCACACTGTCACACTGTCACACCGTCATATCATCACACCATCACACCGTCACACCGTCACACCGTCACACCGTCGCAACGTCGCAACGTCGCAACGTCGCAACGTCGCAACGTCACACCGTCACACCGTCACACCGTCACACCGTCACATCATCACATCATCACATCATCACACCGTCACACCGTTACAACGTAACACCGTCACACCGTCACACTGTCACACTGTCACACTGTCACACTGTCACACTGTCACACCGTCACACCGTCACACCGTCACACCGTCACACCGTCACACCGTCACACCGTCACACCGTCACATCATGACATCATGACATCATGACATCATGACATCATGACATCACACCGCCACACCGTCACACCGTCGCAACGTCGCAACGTCGCAACGTCACACCGTCACACCGTCACACCGTCACACCGTCACACCGTCACACCGTGACACCGTGACACCATCACACCGTCACACCGTCACACCGTCACACCGTCACACCGTCACACCGTCACACCGTCACAAACCGTCGCACACCGACACCAGCACGGACACCGACTGACTGACACTGACTGACTGACTGACTGACACTGACACTGACACTGACACTGACACTGACACTGACACTAACACTGACACTGACACTGACACTGACACTGACACTGACACTGACACTGGCACTGACACCGACTGACTGACACCGTCACTGTCACCGACTGACTGTCACCGTCACCGTCACTGTCGTGTCAAAGCAGTCAGTGAGTTGTGTCAAAGCCGTCAGTGAGTTGTGTCAAAGCCGTCAGTGAGTTGTGTCAAAGCCGTCAGTGAGTTGTGTCAAAGCCTTCAGTGAGTTGTGTCAAAGCCTTCAGTGAGTTGTGTCAAAGCCGTCAGTGAGCTGTGTCAAAGCCGTCAGTGAGCTGTGTCAAAGCCGTCAGTGAGTTGTGTCAAAGCCGTCAGTGAGCTGTGTCAAAGCCGTCAGTGAGTTGTGTCAAAGCCGTCAGTGAGTTGTGGCAAAGCCGTCAGTGAGTTGTGTCAAAGCCGTCAGTGAGTTGTGTCAAAGCCGTCAGTGAGTTGTGTCAAAGCCGTCAGTGAGTTGTGTCAAAGCCGTCAGTGAGCTGTGTCAAAGCCGTCAGTGAGTTGTGTCAAAGCCGTCAGTGATTGTGTCAAAGCCGTCAGTGAGTTGTGTCAAAGCCGTCAGTGAGTCAGGCTCCTAGAATTGCTTTGGAGCTGGGGTGCAGAGTGTACAATTCTGACTAAAAATAAGTATAAAGAGTGTAAAATTAAACCAAAAAGCATGTGTACCAGGCTTTATCACCCAATTACCTGCTCACCAAAATTATGTATTATCTATGCCAATCTTACTTGTCTTTCCATCCACAGGCACTGTCCCTATCATTACATCCTAAATCAGTATCAGGTTTCCAATTATCCAATACATTTTAAAATAGGGAGTGGAAAATTTACAGTAAAACTAAGGAAAAAGAGTGGAAAAATAGTACCCATAGGGTGTCATTTTCCACCCAAATTTCCCAATGCTAGGACACTGCAGTGAGTTGTGTCAAAGCCGTCAGTGAGTTGTGTCAAAGCCGTCAGTGAGTTGTGCCAAAGCCGTCAGTGAGTTGTGCCAAAGCCGTCAGTGAGCTGTGTCAAAGCCGTCAGTGAGCTGTGTCAAAGCCGTCAGTGAGTTGTGTCAAAGCCGTCAGTGAGTTGTGTCAAAGCCGTCAGTGAGTTGTGTCAAAGCCGTCAGTGAGTTGCGTCAAAGCCGTCAGTGAGTTGTGTCAAAGCCGTCAGTGAGTTGTGTCAAAGCCGTCAGTGAGCTGTGTCAAAGCCGTCAGTGAGTTGTGTCAAAGCCGTCAGTGAGTTGTGTCAAAGCCGTCATGAGTTGTGACACAGCCGTCAGTGAGCTGTGTCAAAGCCGTCAGTGAGTTGTGCCACAACCGTCAGTAAGGTGTGTCAAAGCCGTCAGTGAGTTGTGCCACAGCCGTCAGTAAGGTGTGTCAAAGCCGTCAGTGAGTTGTGTCAAAGCCGTCAGTGAGTTGTGTCAAAGCCGTCAGTGAGTTGTGTCAAAGCCGTCAGTGAGCTGTGTCAAAGCCGTCAGTGAGTTGTGCCACAGCCGTCAGTAAGGTGTGCCACAGCCGTAAGTGAGTTGTGCCACAGCCGTCAGTAAGGTGTGTCAAAGCCGTCAGTGAGTTGTGTCAAAGCCGTCAGTGAGTTGTGCCACAGCCGTCAGTGAGCTGTGTCAAAGCCGTCAGTGAGTTGTGCCACAGCCGTCAGTAAGGTGTGTCAAAGCCGTCAGTGAGCTGTGTCAAAGCTGTCAGTGAGTTGTGTCAAGGCCGTCAGTGAGCTGTGTCAAAGCCGTCAGTGAGTTGTGTCAAAGCCGTCAGTGAGTTGTGCCAAAGCCGTCAGTGAGTTGTGTCAAAGCCGTCAGTGAGCTGTGTCAAACCTGTCAGTGAGTTGTGTCAAAGCCGTCAGTGAGTTGTGTCAAAGCCGTCGGTGAGTTGTGTCAAAGCCGTCAGTGAGTTGTGTCAAAGCCGTCAGTGAGTTGTGCCAAAGCCGTCAGTGAGCTGTGTCAAAGCTGTCAGTGAGTTGTGTCAAAGCCGTCAGTGAGTTGTGTCAAAGCCGGCAGTGAGTTGTGTCAAAGCCGTCAGTGAGTTGTGTCAAAGTCGTCAGTGAGTTGTGTCAAAGCCGTCAGTGAGTTGTGTCAAAGCCGTCAGTGAGTTGTGTCAAAGCCGTCAGTGAGTTGTGTCAAAGCCGTCAGTGAGTTGTGTCAAAGCCGTCAGTGAGTTGTGTCAAAGCCGTCAGTGAGTTGTGTCAAAGCCGTCAGTGAGTTGTGTCAAAGCCGTCAGTGAGTTGTGTCAAAGCCGTCAGTGAGCTGTGGCAAAGCCGTCTGTGTCAAAGCCGTCAGTGAGTTGTGTCAAAGCCGTCAGTGAGTTGTGTCAAAGCCGTCAGTGAGTTGTGTCAAAGCTGTCGGTGAGCTGTGTCAAAGCTGTCAGTGAGTTGTGTCAAAGCCGTCAGTGAGTTGTGTCAAAGCCGTCAGTGAGTTGTGTCAAAGCCATCAGTGAGTTGTGTCAAAGCCGTCAGTGAGTTGTGTCAAAGCCGTCAGTGAGTTGTGTCAAAGCCGTCAGTGAGTTGTGTCAAAGCCGTCAGTGAGTTGTGTCAAAGCCGTCAGTGAGTTGTGTCAAAGCCGTCAGTGAGTCAGGCTCCTAGAATTGCTTTGGAGCTGGGGTGCAGAGTGTTCAATTCTGACTAAAAATAAGTATAAAGAGTGTAAAATTAAACCAAAAAGCATGTGTACCAGGCTTTATCACCCAATTACCTGCTCACCAAAATTATGTATTATCTATGCCAATCTTACTTGTCTTTTCATCCACAGGCACTGTCCCTATCATTACATCCTAAATCAGTATTAGGTTTCCAATTATCCAATACATTTTAAAATAGGGAGTGGAAAATTTACAGTAAAACTAAGGAAAAAGAGTGGAAAAATAGTACCCATAGGGTGTCATTTTCCACCCAAATTTCCCAATGCTAGGACACTGCAGTGAGTTGTGTCAAAGCCGTCAGTGAGTTGTGTCAAAGCCGTCAGTGAGTTGTGCCGAAGCCGTCAGTGAGTTGTGCCAAAGCTGTCAGTGAGCTGTGTCAAAGCCGTCAGTGAGCTGTGACACAGCCGTCAGTGACCTGTGTCAAAGCCGTCAGTGAGTTGTGCCACAACCGTCAGTAAGGTGTGTCAAAGCCGTCAGTGAGTTGTGCCACAGCCGTCAGTAAGGTGTGTCAAAGCAGTCAGTGAGTTGTGTCAAAGCCGTCAGTGAGTTGTGTCAAAGCCGTCAGTGAGTTGTGTCAAAGCCGTCAGTGAGTTGTGTCAAAGCCGTCAGTGAGTTGTGTCAAAGCCGTCAGTGAGTTGTGGCAAAGCCGTCAGTGAGCTGTGTCAAAGCCGTCAGTGAGTTGTGTCAAAGCCGTCAGTAAGTTGTGTCAAAGCCGTCAGTGAGTTGTGACACAGCCGTCAGTGACCTGTGTCAAAGCCGTCAGTGAGTTGTGCCACAACCGTCAGTAAGGTGTGTCAAAGCCGTCAGTGAGTTGTGCCACAGCCGTCAGTAAGGTGTGTCAAAGCAGTCAGTGAGTTGTGTCAAAGCCGTCAGTGAGTTGTGTCAAAGCCGTCAGTGAGTTGTATCAAAGCCGTCAGTGAGCTGTGTCAAAGCCGTCAGTGAGTTGTGCCACAGCCGTCAGTAAGGTGTGTCAAAGCCGTCAGTGAGTTGTGCCACAGCCGTCAGTAAGGTGTGTCAAAGCCGTCAGTGAGTTGCGTCAAAGCCGTCAGTGAGTTGTGCCACAGCCGTCAGTGAGCTGTGACAAAGCCGTCAGTGAGTTGTGCCACAGCCGTCAGTAAGGTGTGTCAAAGCCGTCAGTGAGTTGTGCCACAGCCGTCAGTAAGGTGTGTCAAAGCCGTCAATGAGTTGTGTCAAAGCCGTCAGTGAGTTGTGTCAAAGCCGTCAGTGAGTTGTGTCAAAGCCGTCAGTGAGTTGTGTCAAAGCCGTCAGTGAGCTGTGTCAAAGCTGTCAGTGAGCTGTGTCAAAGCCGTCAGTGAGCTGTGTCAAAGCCGTCAGTGAGTTGTGTTAAAGCCGTCAGTGAGTTGTGTCAAAGCCGTCAGTGAGTTGTGTCAAAGCCGTCAGTGAGCTGTGTCAAAGCCGTCAGTGAGCTGTGTCAAAGCCGTCAGTGAGTTGTGTCAAAGCCGTCAGTGAGTTGTGTCAAAGCCGTCAGTGAGTTGTGCCACAGCCGTCAGTGAGCTGTGTCAAAGCCGTCAGTGAGTTGTGCCACAGCCGTCAGTAAGGTGTGTCAAAGCCGTCAGTGAGTTGTGCCACAGCCGTCAGTGAGTTGTGTCAAAGCCGTCAGTGAGTTGTGCCACAGCCGTCAGTGAGCTGTGTCAAAGCCGTCAGTGAGTTGTGCCACAGCCGTCAGTAAGGTGTGTCAAAGCCGTCAGTGAGTTGTGTCAAAGCCGTCAGTGAGTTGTGTCAAAGCCATCAGTGAGCTGTGTCAAAGCCGTCAGTGAGTTGTGTCAAAGCCGTCAGTGAGTTGTGTCAAAGCCGTCAGTGAGTTGTGCCACAGCCGTCAGTGAGCTGTGTCAAAGCCGTCAGTGAGTTGTGCCACAGCCGTCAGTAAGGTGTGTCAAAGCCGTCAGTGAGTTGTGCCACAGCCGTCAGTGAGTTGTGTCAAAGCCGTCAGTGAGTTGTGCCACAGCCGTCAGTGAGCTGTGTCAAAGCCGTCAGTGAGTTGTGCCACAGCCGTCAGTAAGGTGTGTCAAAGCCGTCAGTGAGTTGTGTCAAAGCCGTCAGTGAGTTGTGTCAAAGCCGTCAGTGAGTTGTGTCAAAGCCGTCAGTGAGCTGTGTCAAAGCCGTCAGTGAGTTGTGTCAAAGCCGTCAGTGAGTTGTGTCAAAGCCGTCAGTAAGGTGTGTCAAAGCCGTCAGTAAGTTGTGTCAAAGCCGTCAGTGAGTTGTGTCAAAGCCGTCAGTGAGTTGTGTCAAAGCCGCCAGTGAGCTGTGTCAAAGTCGTCAGTGAGTTGTGCCACAGCCGTCAGTAAGGTGTGTCAAAGCCGTCAGTGAGTTGTGCCACAGCCGTCAGTGAGTTGTGTCAAAGCCGTCAGTGAGTTGTGCCACAGCCGTCAGTAAGGTGTGTCAAAGCCGTCAGTAAGTTGTGTCAAAGCCGTCAGTGAGTTGTGTCAAAGCCGTCAGTGAGTTGTGTCAAAGCCGCCAGTGAGCTGTGTCAAAGTCGTCAGTGAGTTGTGCCACAGCCGTCAGTGAGTTGTGTCAAAGCCGTCAGTGAGTTGTGTCAAAGCCGTCAGTGAGTTGTGTCAAAGCCGTCAGTGAGTTGTGTCAAAGCCGTCAGTGAGTTGTGTCAAAGCCGTCAGTGAGTTGTGTCAAAGCCGTCAGTGAGTTGTGTCAAAGCCGTCAGTGAGTTGTGTCAAAGCCGTCAGTGAGCTGTGTCAAAGCTGTCAGTGAGCTGTGTCAAAGCCGTCAGTGAGCTGTGTCAAAGCCGTCAGTGAGTTGTGTTAAAGCCGTCAGTGAGTTGTGTCAAAGCCGTCAGTGAGTTGTGTCAAAGCCGTCAGTGAGCTGTGTCAAAGCCGTCAGTGAGTTGTGTCAAAGCCGTCAGTGAGTTGTGTCAAAGCTGTCGGTGAGCTGTGTCAAAGCTGTCAGTGAGTTGTGTCAAAGCCGTCAGTGAGTTGTGTCAAAGCCGTCAGTGAGTTGTGTCAAAGCCGTCAGTGAGTTGTGTTTACCCAAACGGCCGTCAGACCCCATCCAGAACCAGATGGGAAAGACCGCTGTGCCTCAGAAGGAAAACATCACAACACACCCCCACCCCCACCCCCTCTCTGTCGCTCTGTCGCTCTGTCGCTCTGTCGCTCTGTCGCTCTGTCGCTCTGTCGCTCTGTCGCTCTGTCGCTCTGTCGCTCTGTCGCTCTGTCGCTCTGTCGCTCTGTCGCTCTGTCGCTCTGTCGCTCTGTCGCTCTGTCGCTCTGTCGCTCTGTCGCTCTGTCGCTCTGTCGCTCTGTCGCTCTGTCGCTCTGTCGCTCTGTCGCTCTGTCGCTCTGTCGCTCTGTCGCTCTGTCGCTCTGTCGCTCTGTCGCTCTGTCGCTCTGTCGCTCTGTCGCTCTGTCGCTCTGTCGCTCTGTCGCTCTGTCGCTCTGTCGCTCTGTCGCTCTGTCGCTCTGTCGCTCTGTCGCTCTGTCGCTCTGTCGCTCTGTCGCTCTGTCGCTCTGTCGCTCTGTCGCTCTGTCGCTCTGTCGCTCTGTCGCTCTGTCGCTCTGTCGCTCTGTCGCTCTGTCGCTCTGTCGCTCTGTCGCTCTGTCGCTCTGTCGCTCTGTCGCTCTGTCGCTCTGTCGCTCTGTCGCTCTGTCGCTCTGTCGCTCTGTCGCTCTGTCGCTCTGTCGCTCTGTCGCTCTGTCGCTCTGTCGCTCTGTCGCTCTGTCGCTCTGTCGCTCTGTCGCTCTGTCGCTCTGTCGCTCTGTCCGCTCTGTCGCTCTGTCGCTCTGTCGCTCTGTCGCTCTGTCGCTCTGTCGCTCTGTCGCTCTGTCGCTCTGTCGCTCTGTCGCTCTGTCGCTCTGTCGCTCTGTCGCTCTGTCGCTCTGTCGCTCTGTCGCTCTGTCGCTCTGTCGCTCTGTCGCTCTGTCGCTCTGTCGCTCTGTCGCTCTGTCGCTCTGTCGCTCTGTCGCTCTGTCGCTCTGTCGCTCTGTCGCTCTGTCGCTCTGTCGCTCTGTCGCTCTGTCGCTCTGTCGCTCTGTCGCTCTGTCGCTCTGTCGCTCTGTCGCTCTGTCGCTCTGTCGCTCTGTCGCTCTGTCGCTCTGTCGCTCTGTCGCTCTGTCGCTCTGTCGCTCTGTCGCTCTGTCGCTCTGTCGCTCTGTCGCTCTGTCGCTCTGTCGCTCTGTCGCTCTGTCGCTCTGTCGCTCTGTCGCTCTGGTCTGTCGCTCTGTCGCTCTGTCGCTCTGTCGCTCTGTCGCTCTGTCGCTCTGTCGCTCTGTCGCTCTGTCGCTCTGTCGCTCTGTCGCTCTGTCGCTCTGTCGCTCTGTCGCTCTGTCGCTCTGTCGCTCTGTCGCTCTGTCGCTCTGTCGCTCTGTCGCTCTGTCGCTCTGTCGCTCTGTCGCTCTGTCGCTCTGTCGCTCTGTCGCTCTGTCGCTCTGTCGCTCTGTCGCTCTGTCGCTCTGTCGCTCTGTCGCTCTGTCGCTCTGTCGCTCTGTCGCTCTGTCGCTCTGTCGCTCTGTCGCTCTGTCGCTCTGTCGCTCTGTCGCTCTGTCGCTCTGTCGCTCTGTCGCTCTGTCGCTCTGTCGCTCTGTCGCTCTGTCGCTCTGTCGCTCTGTCGCTCTGTCGCTCTGTCGCTCTGTCGCTCTGTCGCTCTGTCGCTCTGTCGCTCTGTCGCTCTGTCGCTCTGTCGCTCTGTCGCTCTGTCGCTCTGTCGCTCTGTCGCTCTGTCGCTCTGTCGCTCTGTCGCTCTGTCGCTCTGTCGCTCTGTCGCTCTGTCGCTCTGTCGCTCTGTCGCTCTGTCGCTCTGTCGCTCTGTCGCTCTGTCGCTCTGTCGCTCTGTCGCTCTGTCGCTCTGTCGCTCTGTCGCTCTGTCGCTCTGTCGCTCTGTCGCTCTGTCGCTCTGTCGCTCTGTCGCTCTGTCGCTCTGTCGCTCTGTCGCTCTGTCGCTCTGTCGCTCTGTCGCTCTGTCGCTCTGTCGCTCTGTCGCTCTGTCGCTCTTCGCTCTGTCGCTCTGTCGCTCTGTCGCTCTGTCGCTCTGTCGCTCTGTCGCTCTGTCGCTCTGTCGCTCTGTCGCTCTGTCGCTCTGTCGCTCTGTCGCTCTGTCGCTCTGTCGCTCTGTCGCTCTGTCGCTCTGTCGCTCTGTCGCTCTGTCGCTCTGTCGCTCTGTCGCTCTGTCGCTCTGTCGCTCTGTCGCTCTGTCGCTCTGTCGCTCTGTCGCTCTGTCGCTCTGTCGCTCTGTCGCTCTGTCGCTCTGTCGCTCTGTCGCTCTGTCGCTCTGTCGCTCTGTCGCTCTGTCGCTCTGTCGCTCTGTCGCTCTGTCGCTCTGTCGCTCTGTCGCTCTGTCGCTCTGTCGCTCTGTCGCTCTGTCGCTCTGTCGCTCTGTCGCTCTGTCGCTCTGTCGCTCTGTCGCTCTGTCGCTCTGTCGCTCTGTCGCTCTGTCGCTCTGTCGCTCTGTCGCTCTGTCGCTCTGTCGCTCTGTCGCTCTGTCGCTCTGTCGCTCTGTCGCTCTGTCGCTCTGTCGCTCTGTCGCTCTGTCGCTCTGTCGCTCTGTCGCTCTGTCGCTCTGTCGCTCTGTCGCTCTGTCGCTCTGTCGCTCTGTCGCTCTGTCGCTCTGTCGCTCTGTCGCTCTGTCGCTCTGTCGCTCTGTCGCTCTGTCGCTCTGTCGCTCTGTCGCTCTGTCGCTCTGTCGCTCTGTCGCTCTGTCGCTCTGTCGCTCTGTCGCTCTGTCGCTCTGTCGCTCTGTCGCTCTGTCGCTCTCCTCTGTCGCTCTGTCGCTCTGTCGCTCTGTCGCTCTGTCGCTCTGTCGCTCTGTCGCTCTGTCGCTCTGTCGCTCTGTCGCTCTGTCGCTCTGTCGCTCTGTCGCTCTGTCGCTCTGTCGCTCTG